>APKU01000236.1:0-43859 GCA_000472125.2 Hirsutella thompsonii MTCC6686 | reverse complement strand
GGGGGGGGGAGAATGTGCGTCTCCGCGGCGCCAACATCAAGTCGCCGATCTCCTTGTCCCCCAGCATGTAAACAGGCACCGGCGGCCAGGGTGGTCTCAGGCGATAAAGAAAGCCCAGAAGAAGAATCGGTGGGAAGGGAAGGGGGAGAAGCCGCGGATTCCTTGAAAATAGATCGCAAATGGCGTTGAGCTTGGCAGTTCTGAATTCACAGGATACTGTAGCACTCGAAGCGCATGCCCCCCTGGCGGGCAGTCGCACTTTGACTTGCATATGCACAAAACTCTCCTTTCCCTCGGACCCTCAGGGAGGGGGGAATCTTCCAACCCCGGGAGGCCGAGAAGGATGATGCCAGCTCTACTGTACGTACAGATTACGTTGTACACATGTTCTTGAATACGCAATGCAGACCTACAGTACAGTAGGTAACTTAGGGCCGTCTGAGGTAGGGCCTTGTGGAAGTGCTTCCAAGTTCGTACTACCTCGTGCGCAGTTCATGACTTGTTAGGGTTTGTACGTGACGCCAGACGGCATCGTGGTCCCTCCTGAGACCCGAGTAGTTTCGTCCAAACTCGTAAGAAAGACGCTTCTTCTTTGTAGCATTCTAGCATCTAACTTACAGTACAAGAGAAGGAGCCCTGCGTATAATATGCTCGCTGTGCGTAGATCTCCTCGGAAATCCACTCAATCAAATGTCATCGATTCGTCCGTTTTCACGTTCACGTTCACATTTACACGTATCCGAACAAGCAGTACATGGCCTCTTCAGGTGTATCATCTGTAAATCCTGTGCACAAAACATCCTCCCAATTGAAGTTATTCATAATCATCCACCAAAACTTTCCAAGGCTACGAACAGTAAAAACGGTCAAGTCTCATGCTCCAGAGTCAATTTGCCCCCCTCTCCCCCCCTAGCCAAAATGTCAATGAGCCAGTAACAGCGCGGCGCGGCCTCCTGCCTACCAGCATGGTTCCTTGGAAAATGAAACCAAATCGGTTCGGAATGCTGCCTCCTCTGTATTCATGTCGCCTTGCCTTGGAGAAAGCGGGCATTCCTCTCCGTCATCCTCCGTACACGCTTCGGTGCAGACATGCCCTTGTCAAGACGCACCTCACGGTTATAACTCTATAATCCCTGTCGGGTCGGGGTACATGTCACTTTGCTAATAGCGAGGCTTTGGCCCCTCTCATACTTTGCGAGCATTGACGCAAGACTACTATACCAAGAGACCTCCCTTGGCGGAGAGGCGAGATTCAAGTATGCAAAGTAGATGATCTTCGATATCATTGTTCGCAACGTCTGGCGAAAAAGATCATTTTTGAACATTGGTACGATGACCGTGTTGTATTCAGGCTCCTAGAAAGCGCCCCGAGAAGAAGATGACGACACACAACTCCTGTATCTGTGTGTCCTGTTTGCACAGTCTCACATTACCGTCTGCATGGTCTTTCTTGTTTATTCTCCTGACCCTTGTTCCTCAAGGTATCATCATGTCGTCATTTTCCCATCTCGTCTCGGCAAACGATGGCCAAGGTTTCAATTATCACTGACACATGCATTTTCCCGCCCCATAATAAAAGAACAAACGACAAGCAAGAATAGATGGGGTGATACGTGGTGTAGTCTGGTGTAGGCAGAGGAGAAGGAGAAAGTGAAGCGAGATGGTCGAAGAGTTGGAAGGGACAAGCCCGGGTCACGAGATCCAGTCCTGCAGGTCTCCGACGACTTGGTACGTAGGGTTTGCGGAGTGGCCGTCGCCACACTTTTTGTCCCACGCCCAACGAGCGGCGTACTCTGGCTCCAGGCTGCCCTGCATCATGTCGGCAACGTAGTCGCCAATCACTGGCAGGAACTTCCAGCCGTGGAACGAGCCACCAGTGGCCACGTAGAGACCCTGACAACGAGGATGCGGCGTGATGAGGAAATCGTGTGTCGGGGTCGATGCGTCCCTGCCAGCAAGTGCCCGACGCGTTAGCAAGCCATTGCAACATTTCCCCGGCGTAAAGTTATGCATGTGAAGAGCAAAAGTGATAGTCTCGAGTGTAAAGCATGGCAAATAAGTAGACTGATGACTTACCAGCACATCCGATATGCGTCTATGGGGATTTCCTCAACTTCCTTGCCATAGAGTCCATCGATTGTCCGCCGGGCCCGATCTTGAAAGAAGCTGATGAAACGTGGTCCTGTCCAGACGTTGAAAACATTTTGCTCTGGTGGCACAGACATTCGCTCGCCCGTTGGCGGAAATGTCACAAAGTTGGTAAAGCACATGTCGCAATTAAACTTGATCGTCCCGTCGCGTAGCATCGACATGCCCTCGCCTATAATCCGAACCGCCGTCAGCAAGAATTGTTCTCTCGATGTCGTAGTCGCGGTATCCCCAACACCTACCTTTAACCTGGGGCAAACAATTCTTCAAAACAGGAATTGGCGAGAACTTATCCTTTTGGTCTCCGTATAGTTTCGCGTAAAAGCTTATGGCCCCGGTGGCCACGACACGATCGCCCACATGCACCTCTCTCCTCTCAGGTGCACTTTGGGCCAACAGCGTCGCGGTTCTGGCGCCAGCTGCAAGCAGGACATTATCGGCTTGCAGGACTTGTCCGTTCTCCAGAGTGACACCAGAGCACCGGTTGGCCGAATCAAGGTTGAGCCTCTTGACGACGCCTACAACGTACTCCGCACCTTCGTCGACGGCTGCTTGTATGACGGCTCCCAGCGCTTTGTCGGCCTCGGCAAAGCCTACACTGGGGTTGTAAAGGACCTTGTCGAGTCCATCAAAATTTGACGTGCTGAACGCGCCGTTCCATCGTTGCCGGACTTCGTCGACGGAAAGGAATTCGGAATCGTTGAAAACACCCATTTCCTTATAAGCGGCCATACTGGCCTCGCCAAAGTCGGACGGGTCAGCCCGTAGCATGCCAACTTGATGATAAAAACTGCTATATAGTTTTTCATCGCGCCATTTCGGCATAGCCTTCATCAACATGCGCATGTAGAGCCTGTCTGGGTAGTCATCTCGAACAATCTTATTGACGTCATGAGACGCAGCCCTCGGGTTGGGAAAAGCAGTGGTATCGATGAGCGTCACTTTGGCCGCACCTCGCCTGACAAGAGTCAATGCCGTTGCAGCGCCGAAATTGCCGGCACCAACAATGATGTAGGAAGCCATAACCTATGTCAAGAGGGAGAAAGTCGCGACGGCGTCTGAGCTTCAAGCGCAATTGGCGTTTCAGTGGTGCTGGATGCTGCGGCGTGGTGAAATGCTCGAATCATGCAGCCGTAGTCTTAGAGATGAGGCCAGGTGACGGGGGTCTGCAGCAGTCGGACGATTCGCCCTGCCAAGTCCTGAACAAGGCCCAAAGGCGTAATGTGACTGAATTCGGAGTGCACTCCTATATTGAAGACCAATTCAAGGTTCTTGACAACCAGCCTTTCAACGTGGAAAATGGAGAAACGGGAAAGGGTGTATAATTGTCGAGAAGGGGCGGAGTTGGCGAGCAGCGGCCACTGAGGGGCACGGTGTGGTCGAATTCGCGCTCGCTTGGCTTCTTATATGATGGCAACGGTCTGACAACAACAAAGACAGGCTATCGGCAGCGTATGCGTTTCACTCCGATGTCGATGCGCCTCGTCAAGGTTGAAGCTAAGCATCTGCTCGAAGTCAGGTAGCATGAGCGAGTTGGGCGCCGTTGGGACTTTATAGCCGGAGTCTCTCTAATCGTCACCAGGGAGGTGGTACCGGACTGAGCTTGCGGTGTGTCCATGCGACTGCCTACCTGTCTGTCTGTGAGCGTGTGTCCGGAAGAGGACGCCGGCCGCTGGAGGTCGAGACGCCAGCGGCACCTATTGACAGGGTAAGGCATGGCAAGGCAAGGCGAGACAAGGCAAGGCAAGGCAAAGCAAAACTGTAGCAAGCGAAACAAGCAAGATCCGCAGACGCAGCCGCCATGACGAGCGACGAGAAAACAAAATCCGACTAGCTCTCTTGGTCCCTCCTCGCATCCGCTCTGTGTGTTGTATCCACACGCACGAGTCTTACGTACCCAAGGATATGTGCATGCACTTATACAGTGCGTGACTCCGGTCTCGCCTCCCGAGACGCACGCATGTATTCGCGACAAGGTCTCTATTGTAATCAGCCGGATGCCTTTGCTGTCGACGGCTTTGCCAGGCAGGCGTACGGATGGACAGACAAACTGCCTTCAATGTACCCACTTCCAGACGCAGGTGAGAGGGGGTTCGGCACCGGCAGCGAGAGAAGAGACACTTCGCGCAAGAGCTGTCAAGCTCCCCAATCGTCATCAAGACGTGTTTGGACGGGCCGTGCTTTTCACCCTTGACGGCGAGACCCGGCAGCTGGGATAGCAGCAACATCAACGGCACTCGTAGCGGTAGGACTGGGACGTTCATGAGCCCTGGAAGGAGTGTCGACGGTAGCGCAAGATGCTCGAAAAAGCCGGGGCATTGTCTCATCCCGAAAAACGGGAACCTGCTCCCGCGTCTCTTCCCACGTCTGCGGTGTGGCGGTGGCCATGGGAAACAGAGCCGTCAAAGAGGTAGCATGGATAACCCTTCACTTCGCGGTTGATTTGTACACGCTAGCGTAGAACATGGCCACGGCAGCGGTGCATGCCAGACCTGGACGACGGACTGGTCCCCTAAGCAGCTAGCATTGTAACATGGCGATTGATGGACGAAAATAAGTTGTCTCTTCATCTCGTCGGCAGTATTACCCACTTGAGCCAGGCAAGCTGAGTTGCATGACATGAACCGGCTCTTGTTGATGTGTTGCAGAAAGGTTGTCATCCCTGACGATCACGAACCACCCGCTGAGGTGGGGGCCGGCAACACACCATCAACTGCCTCGAGGGTGCCAGAAAAGAAGGCACGCGGTGCGTCCCTAGAGATTGTACATGACTGTAGGTCGGCGGGCGCACCCAATCCCACCCACCGTTCCTCGGGTCTTCGGTGTAGTTTGCGAGGGTCTCCCGCAACACTGACGTGGGGAGCCTACTGGATGGCGAGCAGGCCAGCAATGCAAAGGGCTTCGAGCATCAGATTAGCCCAACAGGTCTGTTCATGGATATAGTGGGAGGGCAGGCTATTGCATGAGTCTTCTTCTATCGCGTGTGTGCCTGAGGGTTCGCTGTGCTCGGTATCATGGCCGGCCATGTCTGTCTTTTTCTCTCTCTCATTCTGTCTCTGTCGTGTGCCGCCTTGTCTGCGCCCATGCGGCATGCCCCCTCAAGGGCGTATGACTATGCATGTACGTACTTCGCACGCGTTGCACACTTGTCATCTCTCGTTCGCCGTGTCCCGTAATCGCCTGGTAAACCGGCGCCAGCCACGAACGATAAGAGAAAAGAAGGTCTCCTGGAAGCGACGAGAAAACAAGACGATGCCCGGGCTGTGCGGCGGACGGCACAGCGGCCGAGGCCGGGGGTCACACACGAGGCTAGAGCTAGCGTGCAGCCGGCATCTCGGATTTTCGTCTTCGTCTTCGCCATCGAATCGAGATGATAACACGTTTTTGGGGTTTTCTTTCTTGCTCGGCGCATGTGCCTACCTACTAGTACCTAGGCCCTACCCAAGGTACACAGATGGCAGGCAATAAGCTGTAAACTTCGTAGGTTTGCATGGGTGTTGGGTCTTCTGGTGGGTCGACCGGGATGCACTTCAAAGTTCCGGATCACTTGAGGAAAGTGGAGTGGCGCTTTGGTGGCTTCCGTGCTGGTCCGGACTCCGGAGTACGTACGCCTTGCAACACTGCATCTACAGCACGAAGCCAGGTACTACTGACGTCGCAGCCACGGCTCTCGAAGCATTCGCGGCAGGTGCATTCTCGTTGGCTTCCAATATTGATTCCTCAATGTTCAGGAGCAGGTACCCAATAGTTCCGGTTTGTGTGGTTTGTGCCTTCCGCCTCGCAAATAGGGCACTATAGCCCGCTCTAACGGCAAGGCGCTGCTTCTGCTTCCTTACTAAAGTTGACGATCACCGGTCCACTTGCATAAACGACGTGAAGGAGGAAACAACAACCAGGTACCTGCAGAAGGCCCCTTCCACTCTAGGTACAGCACCGAAGTGAAAAGGCAGTCGATGGCCTAGTCCCTTCCTCTGTCGGCGAATCGAAACGTTTGGAGATGGCAAATCGTCTCGAGGTTCAGCTTTTCCAACACCCACCGTGCCTTTTCCCACAACTCGGCCTAGATGGTTCATGTCCGCTCACACCCCTTCTCCTGGGGATCCGCGTCTGGACCGACAGCGGCCTCCATAGCAAGACGGGACAGAGCCGCTGACTGGCGGCGTCTCGCGTGAGCAGACGACTAGCACATGATGGTGGTTCGAAAATAAAGCGAAAAATGCTTCATACAACACCTCTGCGCGGATGTGCCATGGCTCGTGACAATGCCTTCAGCACTACCTGTTCCTCGTCCACTGAGCCGGGACGAACGATGTCTTACTGTCCTCCAAAATCGGCGTTGCAGGGCGTCCGGAAGTGCAGCAGCCGACACTCACGCTTGCCCATGAATGAGGCTCTTCATGGTCTCTGGGCTTGCGGCGACGAATCCCAACCGCTTTCCCCTGACATTGAATGCAGCCCACGTAGCCGCAGAGGAACGCCACGCATCCAAGCCGCCCTTGGAGATCGGCGGCTGTCCCACCCGACGATTTTCGCAGGGATGCACCAACTCGAGCAATCCGGGCAGCCATTATGCGGGGGAAAGACGCACAGTCTTCGCGTAATTAGTATCAACCAGGTGTGTAAATTTGTTGTTTTGTTGCGGCATGCCACCCACGTGCCACCGTCTTCCTTTGCCCCTCATCCCTTCGTGTGCCAAGTGCGGGGCTTCCAGTACCTTGCTTCATGTTAGTCCCTACGTTACCTAGCCTAGGTAGATAGCGCGGAAGCTTGGAGTTGATGTTCTCGATTTGTTTTGCTCGACTCTGCCCAAGCAGCCAAGTTCTTACTTGGGACAAGCCCCAACCTTTCTTAGCCAAGTGACAACTATTGTGAGCCATTCTTGTTGTCACCTCTGTGTCGCCTCTTTCCTCTTCTTTCTCGTTCATGATTGCGCTCACGCGAGACCGCGTACCCACCAGTGTCGGCACCCGTCTGAGGCCTCTAGGCCAGGCAGGGAGCGGGGAGTGGGGAGCTTGTCGCAGTCGAGTCGCAAGAGTGGCTGTTCAGTTTCTACACAGCTTCGAGATGGTCCAGCACCCAATGCTGTACAATACAGTACAATACTGTGCTTGCTGTATGTCAGTTACTTCATTGCCCTCAGTCTTTGGCTCGTGGCCTGCAATGGCGATGCGCCGTGCACCAAATCTGCAGCGCTGCTTATCACGCTTCTTGGCGACTTCATCCCGACGACGGAACCGTCGGCTTGAGGAAGAGTTCAAGACGTTGTCTGAATTACTTTGTAAGCTGGTTTCGCCAGTCGTCCCATGGCGTCGGCTAGCCTAGACCCGAAAAGACCATGGCACCCCGAGGAGAATCGGCACTGCGCCATACCGATCCCTCATTCCTTTTCCTGCGGCAGCCTTGTCTGGTGGCAGGAAATTCGGTTGTACTGTAGTACAGTACAGTATGTGAGCACTCACATCGGAATGGAGGCAGTCTTGGCAGCACAGCTTCCCTTGATGTTCTCATCCGAGTGTTGAATGGAGCCAAGAGATGATCTACCGCTGAGTTGGACTCCAGCGCCTAGCATTACGAAGTTCCAACTTGTCCTGCTCTTGTTGAAAGTCTGTTTTACAACCCTATTCCAGCCAGAGTAAGAATGGACGCAGAGAAACTGTACTAAAAGAGTACCGACAGCTCAGGAATTACCTTTCCCCAAGCCGGACCAGGGACGAATCCATTCAGAACTTTTCTAGCTGGTTACGCAGTTCCACTTGGTTTCCTGCTCAATGACTAGAAGCCTACCTCATGACTTCTTGTCAAAGCAGCGACGATTCACAGGCCTGACTTTCTGCTATAATATAGTACAATGTCAATTTGAAACGAATTCATGCGTACCTGCCCATCTAATCACCACCGGCTGGACTCGAATGCCGAGTGGATGCGTCGTGCCATTTGCGAGATGACGACATCCGGCACACCTACCCAATACCGCGACAACCTCGCGAAATGAACGTACCCTGCAGAGGAAGAAAATTGACGCGGCAGGCGGACTGTGGCTTGCTGGGGTAGGTACCTGCTACGAAGCGCGCCTCGCGAAAGCAGTGCTCAATGTACATTGTATTGAGTCGCCATCAGCTCCTTCTTTCGCGTATAAAGTCGGAAACCTCCTGACTCTCGCGCGGAAGCTGAGACCCGGTCACGAAAGTTACGGAAGTTGAAGAGACATCGTAGATTGGTTCGCTCGGTTGCCTAGTTTCCTTAGATAATCGGCCCCATGACCGAAGCAGGGACCCACTAGCGAAACGGGCGGTCCCGCGAACCTGGTTCTCCGCCGTGAAACCCGCTTGTCCACTCTGACGGGTCCATGGCGCATTTTTGTCAACCCCGGTCCGTCCAGGCACGACTGCCGACGGGACCTTCTCATGTTCATGCTCAGACACTGCACCCGCCCTAATCTCCAGCCTGCCCTCTGCCCTGCCTGTCAACCTGCCTACAGTATTTATCTGCCGACAGCCAACAGCCATTCGCACTGTCTGACACTCGAGGCTTTCTGACCGCACTATTCGTACTTCGTATGAAGTACAGAGTGAAAGGCCGTCACTCACAACCTTCACCGCATGCCGACAGCTTCTCAGGCCCCGACCTGGCCACTGCTCTGCTGCGAGTACACAAGGCGACCAAGCAAGGATGTCTACTAATCTACTGACCTAAGGTATGAACCGATCCTACTGACATATGGTTTCTAGGCACTAATCTTCTTTCTTGAAAGCCGACTGGCTAGGACGTCTCAAGGAGAGACGTGCTGCTTTACTCTTTTGTTGATTTAACATCACCCGGTCGTCATGATTGGCCGATCAAAGAGCCACGTGCGCCGACACTTGGCATCACATCGACCGCATTACTCTTTTGCGGCCAAAGGACAAATGAACGTCACCCTCTCCAATAATAGCACGGATCTTCGAGCAGATCGCACGGCGCAAATGAACAGCTCGGATACTCTGCGCCTTCATGCACACCTCGTCACGAAGGCGCTCAATTTTTCGACGAGCCTCTAACGTGTTACGCTTGCAGATATGCCAAGTGGGCCGTCCAAGGCTCCAAGGCGTGGCTCCCCATGGAGCTCACACAGGCGACGAACAAAGAATATCACGAGGCGACCTGAAACCAATACTGATCGCATGTTGGCAGACACCTTGCTCGGCATCACACTGTTCTGCCTTTCTTGGGACCCCAGTCGATTTAGCCATACTCGATCTCTACGCTAATAGCGGCCTGACTGTAACACTGCAATCGCCTGGGCTATTTGAATAACTTATCGACCTTAACGTCACTGAGCATGTCTAATACGCCTTTCCCCGATTTGTCAAAAATCCCTCTACGCTATTGGACAGCTGCCTATCAGGTTTCATGATGATGTTGACGGTGGGACGTTGGTCGCAGCATCGGTGAGATCTCTGCTTCTGAAGCTGCTCAGTGCAGTACATGTCGCTCGCCACTTTACGGCTCAATTCTCCCTCTCGAGGGGTCCGTAGTCTGACACATCATCGCATTATCAGGCTGAGGTGTACTCGCTGGCCCTCGGCTTATGGGTCGCCTTACCGGCCCAAGCTCCGACGATGGCCACGAGGCCTCGGGCTGCGGTAGGTCATAGGACGTCATGGACCGATTGCTCAGGACGACTGCATGAGATTGTCATGTTCAGAGAGAATAGCTCTGAAACCCGATTTCAATCCAGCGCGATTGAGACGAGCTGTGCCGCGATCGCTGCTACGTACGTCACAGACCACCACGCATGCACCTGCGAACTTGAAGTCGTAAACCTCTCGACATCGTTGCTGCCCAGGAAGCTTCAGCGTGGGGTCTTGATAATCCGCTTCATTCCAAGAAAAATTAACAATGCCGCCATCCGCCGTGAAGAGGCAGCCCCCATCCCCATCTGGCGCCGCTCCTGCAGGCATACACACCATGGTCTCCTTTTACCGGCAGGAGTGGCAGGGAAAGGACACATGTTACCGGGAGAGGTATCTCATACAGACCCTCAACTTGGCGGAGCTTTCTATTCTATTCCCTAGGTACCTCTGGATTCTCTCAAGCCCTGAATACCAGTCGGTCGAATATGTGGTAGTGACAGTTGAGTCGCCACGCACCTGCTTGACCTCGGTTGAAATGCTCCTCTCCCCAGTTTCAGCAGACTGCCACGACGCTAGACCAGGGTCCCAAAAACCATGCTCAAGGATCCTTGAATTCTGAAATGCCTTCAAGCACGCATCACTGTCACGTCACGACGTAGTGCTTGACGGTAGCCTTGTGCCTTTCTAGCCCGTCACGACGGGCAAATCTCCGCTTTTTTGGAGGATTCGGGCAGCCAGGTATATCACACCGCCATGGTTTACGATGCTTGTTGCAATGCTGTCTACATGGTTGCGTCAGCAATTTCAAGATGGCAAAGGGGGCACTAGCTCCACGGGGACCACGTACGCGAAAGAGGAGTTGCGGTCGAAGACGACGAGATTCCCCTCTTTATCGACCCCTCCCTTCTTACATTGGTAAGCTTTTGGACACGAGTAGTTGCCCTTGCCCCTTTGTCGCAACGCTTCCATGTCGATCTCCAGGAACAGCTCGTCATCCGATTCATCCGATTCATCCGATCGATGACCAATATCAGTCTGCATTTGAACATGACTGTCGGGCAAGAGCTTCCGAGTTTTGAATGATCGTGGGTCTCCGTCACTCGAAACCGACATGGACTTATTGGACACGGTTGAGAGGCGTGCATCGCAGAAGGGAGAAATCGATGGGCCTTGGATACCAAGCGGCGAGCGCATCATCTGTGATCTTGGCCGCCACGTGGACTGGATCTTATGAGAGAATTCGACTGACATGTCCCTAATCTTGCTACAATCGACATGAAAATCAAAGGTGGCAGATCAGGTCAGCATGTAAGCCACCCGGCACGCAGGTGTCAAATTTGCAGAATTTCCCTTTCTGACCCAGCAAAGGTCTTTGCGGCGGGCAACAAACGAAATAGAGGAGACAAGTAAGGAGCGCAAGGATGTGTCAAAACGTACCGAAGACGGGTGATGTCGATATCTAGCCGGGCGACCTCGGATAGGTCCGACATGCCGGTGTCAGTACGTGAGCGTTCGTGAGCATAGATGGCGGCTTGTTCAAGATGAGGGCCCTTGAGGAGTTGTTCCGTCAAGTATGCCCACAGCATGGCCGTTCGACAAAAGTAATCGCCCATGTCGTTGAGCAAGAAGTCACCGGCGCCATTCGCAGATGGTGGAGGCGTGATCATTTCCAGGTCATGCGAAGCACGCTCAAGGTGCTCGCGTATCAGTTTGTCAAGCATTGGCGAAGACATAGCATCCAGTCCGGGCTCGAAGACATGACCGACGGGAGACATATTGGCAACGAGCGAGCCAACCGTCAGACTTGCTTCCTGGAAAACTGTACACATGTACGTTTAGACGTTCGCAGTGTCTCCTCGAATATCGGTGGGAGTTTATTCGACTTCGACGTCGCCAAAAGCTTGTCAGCAATCCCCTCGGTCGCAGGTCTGCTTCCTTGTGATGGCAAGCCACAGAATCATTGATGTGCAAGCGCTCGAAATGCCCCTGAAAGACACGAATATGTGATGCTTGATCAGCCTGACGCGTGCGAAGCCCGATTTTGCTGCTTTCGATTTCTCCACCAGTATTTGTGGGATCGATAGTAGGTTGAGTTGCCTCGAAAAGCCCGTGACCGCAAACTGTAAGTCAAGGCGAGACAGGCGAGGGTCTGGTCTCGCGTCTCTTGCCGTCCAAAATGCCTTTTGCAGACAGGACGCAGAGACGAATGCGGGTACCAAATTATCAGTTCAACTCGAAGATTTATGATTTTCTGCTGTGAGATTAGACGAGGGACAGGGTATGGGGCGCGAAGACTTCGAAACCCGAGCAGGCATGAATTGCCAGCAATCGGCAGCAGAAACGTGGCCAACTATGTGGCTATTGTCGAGGGAAGTATCGAAATCAGGAACAAGGAGTAATCGACTTGGAGGGGGGCCACGTCGCTAGAGCCCAGCAGGAGATATATCTTCGTACAATGGCTGGATGGAAAAGCCGACTGTTGGCGCAAACGGATGGAATCACAGAATGACGTTCACTTGGCGCAAGGTTTGATGTCGCCTCCCCCCTGCCTTACTCGCAAGACGCGGTTCGGCTGCTTTCTAGACGGCGGTATTGCTCAGTTGAATAACGTCGTTTGGACAAGTGATTGGATGAGAATATCGATGACCCGCTGAGAAGACGCTCCAGAGGAAGCTAGACAGAGGTGAGACTCGAGGGGCGTTTAGAGAGGGATGAGTTGTTGAATGGATAGTAGCGACGAGTGTGACTTAGGAGCGTAGGCACATAACCCAGCAAATCGGCATCGTTCCGGGTAATCAACAGATGGAGTAAAGCAGTTCGGTCACTGCTGGAAGGCTCAAGATTGATATTCGAGCAAGAACCCTCGAGAATCCCGGTTCCCTTTTGCTGTTGACAGAGGACTCTACCGACTATTAAGTCCTGCCCAATACCTCAAGTCAAGACAATTCGCGGGCATTCGGACTAAGGAGGTCGCGGTCGGGTTGTGAAAATGACGACTCCCACCGTTTCGCAAAGATGCCATTCTTTGCTGGCGATTGAAATGGGAGAAAATGACCTTCTCGGGGGGGAGAGAAAAGAGACAACAAGGCTAGCAGGGATTATGAGCCAGTCCGCAACTGCGCAGCGCGGAAGCTTCCTCGTCCCACCGGGGTCATGCCCAGCGTGGGAAACTACTGGACGACGGCCGAGTCTAGGGACAGGGGTCTCTCTCAGCACAACGGTCGCGACCGGGAGAGGAACCTGGCAGCCTGGACAGAGGATGCCACGTTCGTCTCGCTTTGCTCGGTGTTTGTCACATCATCACATCGAGGCTTGCAGCTACCAAAAAAGAGAGGATCGCCCCGTATGTTACTTCTTATAGTGGGCCTGCTGTGCAAATCTGGCAGAGAGGGACACTTCTTTTTCACGCAGACCACTTGGCTTTGGACGGGCGTGGACGGTATTGTCGATTGTCGATTAATGTGTCCTTGATGAGACCCGATGGACTTTTGCGAGCTGCTAGCCTGCGAGTTATGCTGCCGATCAAGTGCGTCGGTTCGGAGGCGAATTTCCCAGTCTCCCACGATTCACGAATGCCAGCTGCTGACTGACTGTACGAATAGCGGTGGGTTAATCATGTACCCTCACTGCACAGTACGTTAGTTGCAAGCAGCCTACGTTTCTTGGTTAATGTCGAGATTCATCCGGCTGAGAGGCGAAATAGCAGAAATGCTGGACTGATCAGATAGACTGCAGCGGATCAATCGCCTTCCCAACTGACGTTCGAGGTTAGACTGAGATGACCTTTCGCGAAGAGTGATACATATGGCTGTCACCCAAGTCTCCGTGACTGACCCGACTGGCGCGGCGGCGTCGGCGCATGCGCCGAACGTACTGTAAGTGATGGGGGCTACGGATGCTGCGCTTGTTGCTGATGACATATCGGTAGACGTTGGAGTCGCACGAGCGCGAACCCGTTGATCAATGTTCGATCTGATGAGAGAGTTGCCGCGAGTGCGGGGCTCCAGGTCTGCACAGTAAGAGTTGTTGAATTCCATACCGTATCCTCTGACGTGGCGCAGGGCGGAAGACGTACTGTACTGTAAGTTATGTAGTTCCCATTTCCAGTGGGGAGCGACGGGATCTAAGAAAGCTGCGGGGACGGGCCGTGATTGGACACTACAGCGGCCCGTGCCCTGTCTGATATGGAGTCGCTGCGCGGCGTAGCCTGACGGAGCCGGGCAGCTACCGTATCGACTGTGCCTGCCCGGAATCCTTGCACGTGCTCACAGCCTTCGACACAGTGAGCGAGGACAGTGCGTGACGTACGGTGCGCTCTTGCCCGGCCCCGAGGGTCCAGCCCCCCGCTTGTACCACGCACAGCGCAGGGGCGGCGCTGAGGTGCACGAATTTGCAAGTCCAACAACAGTCACAACACCAGGCTCCTCCGATCGCCTTGCAACAATGACAGGCTCTCATTCGTCGCCTGCAGCTCGCGACAAGCACCCGGTGTGGCCTCGACAAGACTCATATGTCTCTATCGATATACTGTATCGCACGAGCTGTACAGTGCCATGTGAGCTGTCGCTACTGTACCCCACAACCTACAGAAACAGGCACACAAGAATGACAGCCTGAGAGGACACAGGACACCCTTCTGGCTCTGGTTTGCAATTGGCAACGCATCTCAGGCGGCCTTCACTCGCTGCTCCTTGTTACTTGCTTATCTCAAGGCCTTTTGCAGACGCGTCGTATACGTCATGTATCCTGTGCACATTTCAGCTCTCTACCACTTCGGATGACGAGCAATACTTCGTACCGAGGAGTATTCCGACCGCTGCAGCCGCACCGGGCCAGACACCATAGTACCATACCATGGCATCAAGGCTCGATGAAGCTATAAGCAAAGGCCAAACGGCCAAGAGGATCGCGGATGGTGACACACAGCCCACATAGTACCCACAGAGTACCGTCTCGAAACCACCCGGGCGGCATCAGTCCCGTTACTGAGAATTGGCCTTGTCTCCTCCCCAGCCAGCCCGGCTTATAGCCTACATACGTACCAAGGGATCGCAGACTTGATCTACAGCACAAGGTTCGCTGCGGCCTGGAAGGATAGGGGGCCGCGGGCCGGAGCAAAGACGCGGCAGCATGATATACGAAGGGAGCCAGGTGTGCTGCATATCTGTGGCACGATCCCGCCTACGCTTGCATTCGGGATACAACGGCCTGACTGGAGCGCACATAAGAGAGGCTCGATGGCAACAGAGGTGACAGTAGAGAGCGCTGAAGCCCGGAGAAAGCCTCTGGTGCGGGCATCCATCTGCTTCCATGGGCAGAGCGGGCGTGCCCTCCTCTACCAAGTTGCGACCTGTCGGCTGGGCCTGTCGGCTGGACGTGGACAAAGGAATGGCAACAGAGGGACGGCAAGGCTCATCAGGCTGCAGAACTTGAACCAACCATGAGCAGCAAACAGCAGTATCTTGTCTGACTGAGGAGACACGGAGACAAGCAACGAGGCAAAGGCTCTCGGAAGACACCACCACCCCCTGCAATTGCTGCTAGTCGCCTAGCAGTCTATTTTTACGGTATGTATACCTGGGAAACACCCCTCCATTTTCTTCATTCAATCTCCCTGTTGTCTGTCTGTCATCAAGCCTCCCCCCCTTTCTTTCTTTAGGCTTGGGAAGCCAGCGCCGAGTAGACATTGTTCCAGCAAGAGTAGTTACCCGTCTTGAAATCCGCGGGTCCTGTTTGCTATCGGCCTCGCCTCGTCTGCGGCTTGCTCTGGCACTCCCTAACACCTCCCATCACGCACAGAGACACACCCCGGCGTCTTGTTTGCCTGTCCATCAAGCCACCAGTGGTCCGCTGCGGTGCCGGGTCTTCTCGGCTGTCTCCTCATCTCTCTTCTTGCCTCACTCCAACTTACCCGGTGCCCTCGCTCGTCTCGTCTTGTCTTGTCAATCTTGCCTCTCTCCTCTCCCTCTCCTCTCTCTCTCCCTCCCCTAGCTGGCGCATGGCACTAGGTCTCCATCCCCCCCTTCCCCCACACCATTTGCGGCTCGGTTAACTCCACAGTTACCGGTCCTCCGCTCGATTCCTGTCACCCGCTCTCGCGCCGCCTCACGGTACCATTCCGTCCCTCGGCGGTTTTTTCTTCCGTCCCAAGGGGCAAGGAATCATCGCGACACGCTGACGCCGACGGCGGGATCAGCCAAAGCTCGCCCCTCCGGTAGGCCGCCCGCCCGCCACCGGTTTCCCGCCGCCAGCCAATCTCTGGCTATCCCTTCTCCACTGTTGTGGCACAAACCGACGCTCTATTCTGTTGGCCCTGCACCTTTCTCGCGACGTGTTCCCGGTCCAGGGACGATACCTTGCTCGGTCTCGGCTCTCATCCGTGTTGGAAAAGCGCAGACCCCCAGTCCCTGGCTGCTGCCGTTGCCCGTTGTCCGTTGCTGCCGCTGCCGCTGCCGCCGTTGTTGACGCCAGCCTTCATCGGCACTACATACCCGCAGCTCATTCTGTTGACACGGTTGTCAGGTAAGTCAAGTGACTGCTCACCGTACCCCGGGCGATTCCCTTCTCTTGCTGGTTTGGTACTCTTGGTACTCGCGGTTTGTACGGTACACGGCTCTGACGGGCTTTCCAGGTGTGTTTCTGAGTCCATCCACTAGGACAGGCTTCCCTACTTGCACGTCTTCTTGAGATAGGTATTCCTCAAGTCGGACAAGAACAGGTACCTAAGTCCTTCCGAGTGCCTGCCGAGTCAGGGCTCGGGCTTGACAGCCATTTTTCGGGTCAGCCAGACTCAAAGTACTCGGTTCTCGTCTCGTCCCGGATCTGCCGTGTGTGCCCGTGGGTTCGCCGGCCTCTCGTCTGAATTCGGCCTTCCGCCGCACCCGTGGGGCCGTGAGAGTCCGTGGATCTGCCTCATGGTCTCTCCGTCGGCATCCCGGCGACCTGCGGACAGAGAAACGAGTCGGCCCCTGGACACTGGGCTTCATCTGCAGTCGCCTATCCGAGGCTGGCTCTTTGGTGCCAGCCGTCGCTCCGCAGCAATTCAAGCGTGATCACGTGAGGGTAGCATCTCAAGCGCCGGCATTCTTCTCATTCTATCTAATGCACATGGGAGACCCGGTGGCCCGCGACGACGGCCGCCCCGCGAAGCGCATCAAAATCGAAGCGCCGCCGCCGCACGCAATCGACTGTCCCGAAGACCAGGTTCACGTTAGGTCGCCTTTGTCGATATCACTCCCCCAAGCCTTGTCATCGTCGTGTGCGCCAGACAAATCACCGGGTGCGATCGACGTTGACGGCGCAATTCTAGAAAACGTTCCAGGCTTGCGGGGACAGATCTTCCCTGTCTTCGAGGAGATTCCTTCTCCATTGGCTCCGCTCCCACAATCGCAACTGCAAAGGCAGCAGCCGCCGCTTCACCCAGGTCTGCCACAACCCGACTCTTTGCACCATCTTTCGATACAGCATCAGAGGACTTCTGAGCATGCACACTCTCCGGCGGGTGTAGTGATGGCGTCCATGCCCACCGGGGTAGACTTGCGCGATCCCTGGTCTACCGGAGGCGGTGCCGGCCTCTTCGATGCCTCGTGGAAATGGCCTTCGGTGTCTTCCATGCCTCCATCTCAAATGGTCGTAGGCCTTTCGCCGCCAGCCCCGAATCCTCGCGTCAACCCTTTTCATCTCTATCCCGCGCCCTTACCATCGAGAGATCCGCTCGAAGCACCACGGCTCGAACAATCTTCTTCAGGTAAGAGATGCTCTTGATTTTGTTCATACACACAAAGTCTCCGGCGCTTGTCTGGTTGTTGCCTTCTCATCGCCAGCTCATCCACCCTGCTCTGGTCCCCTGCATTTATCATTTCAAAGCTGCATTTGCGCAGCCTGCTTTACATGGATGAACACCACCATGCATTCGCAATTGAGGAATGTCTCGGTGAGGCTTGACAAGCGTTGAACCTCTCCCCGGCGCCTCTTTGCATACCTGACTTGTCATGTCACACCTCGGCTGGGACTAGTTGCGAGTCTGAAGCTTTCTTGTCTCCGTCCGATTGACCCCGTCACTGCTTGATCTCTCTTCCAAGGCCCACAGCAGGAATACCTTGCACTCTGACATGTATCCTGAGTCGGTTACACTTGATTCTGTCCCATCATCGTCCTACTTTGGATCTCCATGTTCGTCACCAACTGCTATTCTTCCTTCTAATATCACACTGCGCAACATCTTTTGGCTTGGCCCTTATTCGGGCCCCTTGCATGCTCCTGAAGGTGGACTTTCTGTGTCAAGACAACTCATTGTGTCTAATTGCCTTCACATACCATTACATCACAGCGGCAAGGCCGTGCCTGGTGGAGCCACAAGCTGTCTCGCCGGAACAAACAAGAGCAAAACTCTACTCGGCCAACTCGCTCCCCTCACCGCACCCGTCATCTCAACACACCTCTTTCCCGTTCTCCGGAGAACCGCAGTACATGACCTCTGCTGTCTTGTGCGCGGGTAGCGTGTCATGGTTCATTGCCGAGTTAAGGAGCTAACATTGAAATCAGCTCTCTCCGCTACAGAGTTTGATCTCTCACCAGCAAGCCCGACCCGAGCATCACTATCGTCTTTGCCTTCGTCACGTCAACAGAAACGACCCCGTTGGTCCTTGAGCGGGACGGGCGATTCGGGCCTTGCCAGCCTTTCACTCCAACCCAAAGGCAGTGCTTCGCCAAAGCTATCCAATAACCTCTTGCTTGTTAGCCCCTTCAAAGACTGTGTCGGCAGCTTCGGCGAGGCTCACAAGCGCCGTTTCAATAGGCCCTTCGATGGCAAAGTCAATGGCTACATCAAATTCAACTGGCCCAAAGAAAGGGACTCTCGACGTCAATCGATTGGCCGAGAGTCACCCGGATCCGATTCTCCCAACGTAGCCGAGTCGGTCATTTCTTATTCCGATGCTGCTGACACGCCCCGCTCGTTGCTTGTTCCCATGGGACCCTCGCCAGCCGCGTCGATAACCCCAATCAGTCTATTGACAGAAGTCGATCAAAGTTTTGACTTCACCAACTTCCTCTACGGACCTGGGGCGTCGTCAGCATTCGACGTCACGGACGTCACCGGGACAGATCCGATGGCGGCGACTGGCGGCGAGAGCTCAACCGAGCTGACCTCTATCGGGGCCCCTCGAAAGGTTCCCAAGCTATTTGGGTATGAAGCGCAAATGGACCAAATCGATCGCAAATTTTGGACGTTTTGTACGTGATACCCTACTTTCTGCCTCACGCGTATGGATCTCGTGCTGCTCCCTACTCGGCGACGTTGGTTGCAAGCATGGGGTCCACAGGCGGAGTCCTTTCTTCTCCGCGGAAAACCAAGAAACTGACGGTTCAACTTTAGACATTCGTAATTGGTGTCCAGGGAGAAGCGTACTGCTGGAGACCAATTTGTGGCTAAAGGATTTCGCTCAAATGCATAAAAGTGATGGAGTGAGGGCCGCGATACAAAGCCTGGCTGGCATTTACATCTATGATTATCAGCCAATCGACACCATTCGGAAACGAGTCAACGAACGATTCAGCGAGGCGGAGCTGCGGTTCAGTCGGCTGCTGAACGACCCTACAACAGGCCACAACGAGACCCTGGCCAATGAACTCATTACAATGGCCGTCATCCTATCCATGCAAGATGTGAGTCGCATTCGGCGCCGAGAAAGTCGTCTAGGATCTTTGCCTGTGGTGTGCTGACGCACCTGACCAGATTGTCCTGACGGAGCGCCGACTGAGGAAGCCCCACAACCCCCGTTGGCTTTCGGGGTTCAAGCATGGCGAGATATTCCTTCAGGCGACGGACCATGGCGCGCGCTTCTGGAAGCGGTCCAATGCGCAACTGTCGTCGCTCCGGATCTCGCAGTCCATCATTGTCGGGCGGGCCATGATTCTATCGCAGCCCATGATGAAGCTCCCGCCCCCCGATACGTTTGATCCGGAGTACGAGACTTCGCGGTTCGGCTGGCTGCTCTACGGCACGGAGCAAGACATGTACCAGATTCACGGCGGCTGCGGCTTCTCCAAGAAGTTGCTGCACATGATGAGTCAAATAACGTACTGCGCCGCCCGACTGCAGCAGGACCCCGGCAACATTATCGTGCCCACGACGACGCAGTACCTGCACGCAGAGCTCGTCCAGATGCGGCAATGGAGCCCCGAATCTAAAGACTGGGAGTCAGCCAAGGCGGGCCCGTCCGTGACGGATTGGGTTCGATCCGTCCCGGACGGCTACATCATTGGATTATCTGCCGAGATGACAGATGTGACGGCCGAGGCGTGGAGGTTGACTGCCATCATTTACTTGCAATGCCGCGTCTTGAGGTTTGTTGGATTCGGCTCGAAGTAAATTAGACCTTGGGACTGACGGCGTATAGGATCCCTCGGAATCATCCGTCCGTGCTGGAGAACCTGGCCGACTTGGCGAGGTGCATCCGCATCATGCCCACGTCGGGCTACCAGTTCACCGCTCAGGCGCCTTTGTTTCCGGTCTTCTTGCTGGGAATGCTCGGCACAGACCCAGACCACCGGAACGTGTCCAAGCACTGGTTCGACGAGGTTGTCTCGACCCCGGTCCGAAGCGTGAGTTAAAAAACCCGTCTCTTATCCCTTGCTCTTCGCCAATTCCCGTCAAGTTCCCAAGCGTGCTCAAAAGTTCCTTGCTAACAAGGGGGAAACTCGGTTACACACAGAGCGTGCCGCCGCTTTACGAGGTGCTGCAGCGTATATGGCAGTGGATCGATGTCGAGATCGAACTGCCGTCGACTCTTGAGCTGGCCGAGCACATTGGCCTTCGACATGCCTGGTGGGAGCATCTCGTTCGGGAAGTAGATCGGCGGGAAGACGAAGTCCTTTGCTTGACGTGACGTGACGGTAAAGCGAAAAACGTCCCGAGATAAGAAAAACAAAACAAGGGGTCGGATTTTTCTTTCTGTTTTTCGTTCAAAGCAAGTGAAACGAGAAAGGGGGGGAGGGGGAAAACGGGAAAGTCTATTGCAGCGCAAACGAACATGATGAAAGTCGCGCATGATGAGTTCAAGAAAACAGAAAAGAAAAGCGGCAACCATCTGATCAGGGGGACATTTCAAAAACGAGCGACGACCTGGGCCGCTACGCCTCTCTACCTCTCTAAAACCAAACATAAGAAGAACAAGGAAATATCTGGAGGTGGATAGCCTGGTTCGGAAAAACCTTGGGGCCCAAAGAGAACAATAGTCTCCTGTACATGCAAAGACAAAGGGATAAGGATAGGGGCGGTATTGCTGTTTTATGTTGTTGTTTTTCTCTTCCCCTCTCCTTCTCTCCTCTCTCCTTCCCTTCCCTCTTCACACGACTCCCTTCCTGTTTATTTTTGCATCCTGCCCAGAGAACGTTTTTTAACAGATACCCGAAACCGCACTATCAGCGTCTTCTTGTTCGTCTTTATCTTTTGTCTTGAGCAGGTATTGTCCTGGATGGAGTTATAGCGTTAGCAAAAAGGGCTCGTGGGAACTTCTGCCACTCTGCGATGACTGCGAAGCTTGAAAGAGGGGGGAAGATGGGAGGGATGTATTGTAAAAAAAAAAAGGTCTTGGACGTACGGAATTCCGAACCGGGAGCCTGCCAGATATCAATAACACTCAAGCCTGCCTTGGAGCACATGAGTTGGACGCCGTTCTCGTCGTACTTATGCGAGTCGAACCAGTCGAGCTCTTCGCCGGCGGCGATTGTGTGGCCGAGCTTGGCGAGCCGGATGTCGCGTCGGGCGCGCAGGAAGAAGCGGTGGCGCGTCGTGGGCTCGCGTTCGAGCTCGGCGCCAAAGTCCCAATCCTTCTCGCGGAACCACTCCTCTCCGGCGAGCTTGTTGGCGTGTGCGAAACCGTTGAGGAAGAAACGTCGATACAGATCCTCGCGCGAATGGTAAGCCGCCCAAATCTTGGCCTCGTCCTGAGGCATCATGTGCGCGTCCATGCCGACGAGCAACAGGTCGTCGGCCCGCATGTTGCCCACCCAAAACTTGAGGTGGTTGAGCGCATCGAGCCAGGGGTCGTTGCACAGCACTGACCCGAGCGAGAGGAAAAGCCGCGGTGACCGGATCCCCTTGACGTAGACTTTGCCGTTCTGAAACGTCCCCCAAAGGCCCGCACACTTGACGACGGAGCTCGGCGCAGAATGCTGTCGCACCAGGTAGGAAATGTTGTGTTCCAGCGAAGCCTTGGAGATGTCCAGCGCAAGGTAGGTCACCGGCTTCCGAGCTGCCTCAAAAGCGGCCAGTAGGTGCTCAACTTTACGTGTATCTCTGTGATTTTTGAATAACACGTTAGCAACTGTACTTTATACCTTGACCTGGATTCCCTCTGCCGCGCCAACCAATCATAGCTTGACAAGCGCCAGAGTTCAGGCTTCACCGAGGGTTTTCAAGGATAGTTACTAACCCAGCTCCCAGGTCTATAAGGGTAACTCCAGCCTTGACACGCTGAACAATCTCCGGACCGTTGTCCTGAAGTAAACGGGTCTCGTCGTGCGTCTGGTAGAACTCTGGTGTCGAGATGATATCGTTCCAGATGGGCAGACCTGTGTCATCGTATAGCAGCTCGTCCGGAAGGGTGGCTTTGACATGAGGCGGATGCACGGCGGTTAGGGCGCGGACCAGTCTCTTGCCAACGTTTCCGTGTAACAGGCTGCCGCCAATATCGACCACATCGCCGTGACACGGCGAATCGGATAGTGAACCCATCTTCGCTGGAGAACTTGCGAGCCCTCGCCTTTTGTGGATACGGCGGACGGATAAAACTCTGTTCAAGCAACAGGATGGGAGGAGGAAAGGCAAGTGCTGGGTAACGAAGGAAGGCCGTGCTTCGGATATGAGGAATTGATGGCTTTGTTTGAAAAAAGAAGAGTGCGAGGTCCTATCTTATAGGTGTCGGACGAAATTGTAATGCTGCTGGATGGGATGAAGGGCGAGGCTGGCCTGGGGTTTTATATTCGGGAGGAAACGACGAGGTCGGAGAAGGCGAACGTTCTGGATCCTTAAGACGTTGGGGAACGACGAAGAGGATAACCTCGAGACGTGCTGTTTCGCACGAGTAGATCAAGGATAGACGATTAGGGGGGAAAACACAAGGTTTGATAAGGACAAGAAAAAGAGACCCAGGGCGATCTGGGAAGGGGAGGGGGGAGGTGTGAGTGAAGTGAGTCGGCGAGTTTGAAAGTCTAGGCCGAGAAGCCGGCCGAGTCGATCTGTGTTCACGCCCGTCAAGGCAAGGTATATGTATATGTATGTGAATGAGTATGAGGCAGGAGATCCCAAGCAAGGCTAACATGGACGGTGTAGTATGTGTCTGGAATTGTTCAAGGATAAAAGGGTATTAAAATGATAAAAAAGGAACAAAATTTCTGAGAAACAAAGGAGAGACAGTTTGTCGATAGAAGCTTGCCTCTTTTTCTATGAATCGGCTCCGAAATGATCGACTCTCCCCTCCCCCCCTCCCTTTCTTTCTCCTCCCAGGACCGGCCTCGTTGTTTCCCACTGGGGCAGGCACAAGAGTTAGTCTTTGGAAGAGTGAGAAGGGCAATAAAAAGGCAAGAGCGCGTTTGGAGCGTGAAGCTAGGACGTTTTGGCGCACTACGACAAGGGGACCAGTTGCAAAAGAGGTTCGACCTACTTTTTTTTTTTTTTTGGCTTGCGGCGCGCCGCCCAGACTTTTGGTGGGGTAGCATTAAATGTCCACCAAGGAACCCGCCCATGTTGCCTTTCTCTGGGGCTTTTCGGGGTGAGCTATCCGCCCCGGGGAAGGGGGGCGTAAGATGGCCGGGGTGGGAGGAGGGGGTGTGAGATAGGAATGGAGAACATACAGTACTGTACAGTACGGGGAGAAATAAAAGGCCAGGGGGGAGGGGGGCGTGAGAGACATGGCTTTCCAAGGGGAGGGGGTCGTCAGAACAGAGAGGCGAGAAAGTCCAAGGTAACGGACTGGGGAATAAAAGACACGGCCGAGTGTGTCCCTTTTCGCAGCTGAACTACCCTTTCTGCGGACGTGGTAGAACCGTCGAGCCAAAAGAGGTCAAGACTAAGTCCAGGGGGACGGGAACGGTGATGTGCGCCTTGTAGCCTTCAAGTTCAGGTTACTACTTGAACCGTCTGGTCGAAGGAACAACGACTCGGGCAAGGGGGCTGAGAGGGGCAGCGTTCCTTTGCTCACTTTGGCAGTGCCGGTACCCAGTACAAGTTACAACTTGTCGTTGCAAAGAGCCGTTGAGAGGCCGTGTCAGAAATGGGTTTAGGGGCTCTCTCCTATTCCCTTTCTTGACTCTGTCCACGCGGACTTCGGGCCGGAGCAAAGGGAGAGACACTAGGCGTAGCTGGTCCCAAAAAGATGAGCCAAGTCTAGAAGCCCCCCTCGCCCAGCTCGAGAAGGGTTTGGGAACAAGTGACGGAACACCTCAATGGCATGTGTGTGTGGGCTATGCAGCAATTCCCGAAATGGGGGCAAAGCGTCAGCCTGCCTAGCCAGGGCCATGCTGTAGTCGCCATACAGTACAGCTCACACGAACACACACACACACTCTCTCTCTCTTTTCCTCTCAGCGTCTCCGTATTTTGTCTCCTCTAGGAGGCAGAAAAGTTGCCTATTTTCCCCAGTGTCGGAATTTCGTTGGAGCCGCAGAAAGAGGGGATAAGAGGTCAAGGTCTCGGGGCTCGAACCAGAGGCGGGAACCGTTGCTACCCTTTCCTGTGCTGGCCGATACCGCGGCAGTACCCCTAGAGCTTGACGATCGTTGCAGGCCACGCAGGACGCGGACGCGGTACCCCGTTGAGCAATCAGCTGAGTGTGCGCACTGCCGATTGCCGGAAGTGTTCGGACAGCCGGGTCGGCGCCTTGGGCTCATGTGCGAAAAAGAGTGTTCCGATATCAATGTCACTGGCCCTGCGGGGCTGGTATGAAGGCAGCAACTCGAGAACCACTGTCGAGGCGAAGCATGCACCAGGTGGACTAAGAGAAACCAGACGAGAAGTGTTGCTCACGCTGGGCAGACGAGTCGGATCCGCATGGAAAACGCGGCGCAGAGTGCGTCTCGCGTTTTGGTGCCCGGGCCGAACGAGGTATCACCAAGACGGCTTCCGCCTGTACCGGGCGTGTACATAATTACGTCCGTCAGTGAGATGTACCTCCGCTCAGCGGCGTGCGAGGGAGGCTATCAAGCCAGATATGACAGGTCTTGTAACACGAGCGACCATTCGGACCCTTGGGCGAACCCGCGCTTGACCAGGCCTTTGCGGCTAGAGCACGGCGAAGATGGCGCTCGCTCGCTCTGAACTGCAAAGGTCACGATGAACATGCTCTGTACTGTACAGTAAGGTTATAGCATACCTTCTTTTTGACGTAGAGCTTCGATATGGCGGAGCACACGGGGACTGTGTACCTGCCTGATGCATTGCTTTTGCCCTACCCGGGGTGAAACCCCCGGCACGTCACTGAAATCTGAGCACACACTGTCCCAGACATATCCTGCCGGCCGAAAGGTGGCATATCGACCGCGACTTTCAGGAGACCGACGCGGATGCTGAAGCTATGAGGCAAATGCGGGAAAGAGGACCAGTGAGAGCGGCCGGGACATGCCCGGCCTGGAGAGACAAGGAACCGCCACGATGGGGCTCAGACAAGGGCGTCGTCGGACCAGCAGGAATGGGTCGGGTTCAGTTGCCCCTATTGTCCATTCTGGCCTCTGCATGACACTTCAAGAGATCAAGAGAGTGGAGAGGGGGGAGAAAGAGAAGGGGGGGGGGGGGGGGGGGTAGCGAAAAGGCCAGGCGGCCTGTATGCGGGGAACAGCAAGGCGGAACCTGGGCGAGCGAAGGCAAAGGCTTCGACAGTGCGCGCGGACGGCAGGCCTGGCCTCTTAGCGAACATCAAAAGGATTGGCTGGGCCATGCAGTAGCGTGAGGACAGGGAGAGAGACACGACCCCATGTTTCTGGCAAACGACAACGGCATATGCTCGCCGGTGTCTTAATTTCTCGGCCGATAGAGTGTCGAGCGCCAAACCTTTTTCATTTCATTGTCTTGGATGAGAAAGTGCTTTTTTGACAACGGGAAGTGGGCATGTCGTCTCCAATGAGATGTTTGACTCGCCGTTTACACTCTGCGTATCACCGCACGGTGGTTTAGGCGTCTAATTTGCAGACTGCTCAGAGGGTCTTGAGAAAATCGTGCAAAAGTCGACTTGGGGCAGGCTGCAATAAGGCTTGACGGAGCCACCGACCGCGAAGCGGTTCGAACCGCTCGCATACCTTCCGCATGCAAGATAGTCCCAGCCTGCTGTGATGAAGTCTTATTTGAGGGCTGTATACGACTGAGGACGGGCGAGGCGGAACATGTATTCGTACACAAGCAAACAAAATGGAAAAGGGGTGTGAGGGAGGGTTGCGGTCTGAGCTTGCAGGTTTAGGTCAAGTGGCGTCCAGCAGACAAGGCGCCTCGACTAGAGGAAATCGCTTGCGCTTGTGCAAGCTGTTGCAGTTAAAATCCCTCGATATGTTCAAAGCTTGATAGACGAAAGCTTGATAGACGGGAAGAGAGGGAGGGGGTGTTTGAAGTTCGTGATCGTCAGTGAAACAAGCAAGCAATAATCACATTCGCAGCCGACTGCGGCCGAGAGGAAGAAACAATGATGAACGCGCCGACGGAGAGGCAGGTCTTCGCTCCTGCATATGGCTAATAGAGCGACCCGCTTGTGTGCTGGATCGGCAAAGCTGACGACGACACATTGAAAGTGGTAAGGGCACGCTTACGGCACCCTCATGTTGACGGATGCTGGACCTGGGCTAGCCAAGAGCTCTGTTGACACCATGTCAACGACGATTCGCATCGAGTCATTCAACCGTCCCACGTCCGTGGGTCTCACTTGTCGGATCCGAATCGCGCGGCTCTAGCGATGGCGATCTGCGTGGGTTAGACACAACGATTTCAACCAAGCGCCACAGATCGTGCCAGAGTTATAGTCTCTTTCCCACCTAGCTGCTGGAGCGGCTGAATGTATAGAGGAATGGTGCGAGGCGCCATGTGAGAGGACGTTCGAGCCCGCGCAAGGCAAAGCAAGCACCTGATCCGATACACTCGGTTGTTGTTGGAAGGGGGCGGGTGGGTAGATCTGGACCTGCCCTCTGAGACCTTTGAGGGCCTACTATTAAGCCGATGCATTCGAGCATCCCGTCTGAGCGCTCTCGGCCGAGTGTCGACGGTGGTCAAGCGCCGGCCGGACGTGAGGCATGGACATTAACGACATTGGGGCTGAGGTGGCCCAGGAGGGTGGAGGGTCAGTCCCATCGGTACAGTAGAGCCAATCGCTCGCTCCGGCGGACCCCTTACTCGCGAGTACGTAGGTAACTATGACAAGCCGACTAGCATGGCGGCCTGCACAGCACAGTCGTCCGCCCATTCTTCCCTCGCCTCCTGAAAGCGCTTGATGCTGTCGCCGGCACCGTTTTGCCTTTCGGCTCTGGGCCGAGGGTGTGGGAAAGGAGAAAGATGAGCATTGGGCGCCAGATATTAAAATGTGGTAAGCAGCATGAAAGACCGAGAGCCGTCCGCGCGCGCATGTCTAGATTCGCATATGTCATAAGTGTAACGACCCTCGTTGGAGACTCGGAGGGGGTGAGGGGCGAAGGCAAGCGCTGCCAAGCCATGCTCGCAACAGGATCAATCGCAAACTAATATCCAAGAGTTCGGCTGTCGTCAAGACATGGGGGAGAGCCGGATCAATCGGTCATGCGGTATTCAGCAGTGACCGAACCAAGCTTCAAGACAGAACCCATTGCCGGCCGAGCACGGATCGAAAATGGCGAGAGTTCATTCGTTGATTCGAGCCGTCCTCCTCATTCCTCCATAATCAGACCAGCATTCTGCCTGCGACTAGTGATGAGCGAGCTGCGCTGCAAACCGGCCGCCCCTTAATTTCGGGTCCGAGGATCGATGGCAAGCGGAGACATGATCCGAGACCGCGGATCCAAGACTAGAGTGAAGTGGTAGAGATGCAGGTGTTCCAGACACGTCGTTTTCCCGGCCGAGTTGCTTGATGTCATGACGGAGAAACATTCTGCGCGAAGGCCTTGCCAGGCGTAGGGCGAAGACAGGACCAAAATGGAATAGACTGTGGCACCGAAATAGGCAAAAGAAAGGTGAGCATGGTTTGAGGTTTGAGGCGAATGGAAGACGAGGGGGTGCTAGAGTGAGACGTGTGCAAAAGCGCCGGTCCTATTCTGCGTGGCTCAGTACTCACGTTATCGGTCTTTCCACGCTGCAACTTTGATTTGCTTGAGTGGCACCAGGTTTCGAGCTTGCCCGCGTGGAACTGAAGATGATCTGGAATCTATCAAGAGGGCAGAGCTCTTGTTTCTGGCTTCGATCTGCGTATTCCTCCTTTTAATGCCCGTCTCAAAGCTTTTACCGCCCGCGACGTACAAGTGGTGCGTGTTCATCGCAGTTGCTCGGAAAATGAACATTTTTCGTGCTCTTACAGAGTCCTGATCCTGTCGTGGGCATTGAGGTATGCACGCGTCTCATTTCGACCAAGGATCGGCGGTTCTGCATACAATAGAGGCATCAGTGCTCCATGCGCATGCAAATCGAGCACGGCATGTCAATGTCCAGACACCAACTTGACAGGCGTCCATGCCACAGAAGGCCCCTCCGAAGGGCTCGTGGGTTTTAACGAGCGTCAAGTCGGACGCTCGGCGAAGCCCCGGTCTGCTATAAGACCCGACCATACTTGAAGAGTAGCAGAGCTGAGGTCCTCGCGGGATAGTTGCCGTTCCCAACCTGTCCGAGTAGGAGTAGCAATTGCAGCAAAATGAGAAACGGAACAAGCCCAATCTGATTGCCGTGGCCCTTGCCTGCGGCATGATTCCAAGGCGCAGCTATCGTACAAATGCTGGCGGCGCAGCAGATTATCGTCGAGAAGAGCCGACTGACAGCCCGTCCGTTCTGGGGAAGCGCCAGATTAGGTTCCTCGCAGACCGTGGGCCTTCTCGACGGCTTCGACCTGGCATATGCCGCTTGCGAGCCCGAGGATCCAGTGTTGACATTTGCTTTTTTCACACTCTTGCCTGGTTTGCTCTTGCCACTCCTAGATCTTTCACTACTGTCGTCGTGCAGCATCTCTCACACACCCGACAGGGGCAGGCCTGCGGAGTCCGAACCTAATGGTGGGACACTGGGACTGCAAACCTGTTCCTCCTATGCGTTCGCCCCGTTTCACGAACAGCGGGCATTTAACTCAGAAGGATGGCGAGCGATTCGGGCTGCGTCAAAACCAAGGAGGGAGGAGGCACAAGTAAACAGGACGCAGAGACCGTACGGGCGGAGGGGGGTCGAGATGCATTCGGTAGTAGCACCAGCTGATTCGAACGACTGACAAGGAACATCGCTCAAGGGAAAGCGAGGCGAGCAGCTGAAGAACTCCAGCAACGGGCCCCCTGTCCGTCAATGGCTTGCCAGAGGGCAAGGCTATCATTGGGGTTCAGCGGCAGAAAGCCTCTCCCGCCGGGTCCACCCAACGTATCGCACGGCTGTTTCACCCCGGACAAAGAGGTAGGAAGAGATGGCGCGAGAGTGAAGGGGTGGCTGCGAAGGCCGAGATGGTTCCGGGTGTTTCAACATCTTGGCTCTTCATTTGATTTTGCGAGACTCGGAGCCGACGCAAGGTTAAAGACAATAATGGCAACGGATGCGCAAAACCAAGCATTGCGCTCCTGCGTACATGCTGATGGCTGCCAGTAATTTTGTGGTAGATGTTGCACAAAGTAGTAGGGGTGTGAATGACGGACGAAAAAGCCAACGTTGAGCGCGGAGGGAGACCAACATCGACAGACCGTTTGAGACTAGAGACAAGTCGCTTCGCTAGAACGTCATGGTACGGGTGCTCGTCCCGTTACTCTGGACCGGCCAGCGTCAGAGCAATATCGGCATCAACTGAACCCGATGGGCCGCTTCTGTCGACTACCATGTTCAATCTATCTCGTCGTTCAGCACCTCGTCATCTCGCCATTCGGCAGCTCGTCTTCCAGGCCACAAGTCGTGCTACTTGCCATGGACACGAGTCAGCCAGCGCTCGATGTCACACAGCATTTGTCCGCGCTGTCGACTCACCAAGGCGAGAGGCACGCCCCCCTCCCGTCTCTTCCCTCTCCCCCACCCAGGTCCGGAGGCGTGGGTGGCGCAGGGAGCTAATCACCTCCTGTACGGGAAGCAGCCAGTGGTTTGGTGTTCATGGGGCTCGGGGTCAGCAGAGCCCTTGAGTGACCTCATCCTGCAGCCTTTGGATGCTTGCGCCGCTGCGTTGGTCCGGTCATGAGCGATGAAGAAACGGCGTGCCCATTCGTAAATTTTTCTTGGCCGTATCTTGGCAGTCGAGCGCTGCCTCTTGATGCGCGATGGTCGTCATTTCCGTACAGCATGTACCCGCAACTTCCACCTTGAGAGGTGCCTTACTTTACCGACCCAGACTGGGGACTGGACTTACTTCGCCTAGTACCTGGCGGCTAGAGCCAGGTACAGTATAGCGGGCGTGGGTCGCGGCGACCGCCGGTCCCTTGAAAAAACGACGTGTAGTATTTCCTGGGGCACGCCTTCCCCTATTGCATTCGCTCACCGCGGGGCTAACCCATTAACGGCAGTGGCCCCTCTTTCTCCCTCCCATCGCGTGTCTCTTCTTGCCGTGATTCTCATGACCCGGCCGGTTTGCCTGCATCAAACATGGCAACGACGAAACAGACGGCAAGAGCTTTAGTACAACATCGTCCGGAAATCATCGAGGGCCCAGTTGAGTGAGAATCAAGCAAGCGAATTATATTCATACTGTATTGAGCGGATACGTCATTACCTGACCTAGGAAAAAAACAGGCAAGACAGATCCCCCGAACTTCATACCGCAATTACGTACTGTACTGTGCGTAAAGTACAATACTAGGTAGGTATCTGGTTAAGGGACGGAAGGGCCGCCCGCTTTTGCAGGTAGGTAGCTTCTTACTGTACCTGACTTACTGTATTCGTTTTTCGTACTTCGTAGCTTCCTCCGATTTAAACTGACTTCGGATCCGCAGAGGGGTTGAGGGGAAACAAGAGGGTCGAAGAAAACAAGGCTAGCAGCCTAGCACGACTTCATGGAAGGAGAAAAGCGCCGGGATTTGAGCACGTGTGTCTCGGGCAGACTTCCAGAGCACCTTGTTGCCTCCGCCGTTTGCGTATGCTTACATCCCTGAACACGCGGGTTTGTTCTTCCGAGCCTCCAGCCGCTATCGAGGTGTTGCTCCACGTATTGAGCAACAACTGAACCGAAATGGACGCAGTCGCAAGTTCGCAACCGCAGTTGCAATCCAGTGACGGGCCGCGATCATGTCGAAGCTGAACAGCAGGCCACTGTCTGCTTTTCCCACCCCTCACTCCTTCGACCCTCGTCCCGTCCCTTCTGTCTCTTGTGAGGATTGGTATTGAATTACAAGGAAGAGGAAGTCCCCGATCTGACGTCTCGACGCCGTACAATCTGGGCTCGTGCCTCGTGTCGAACGTACAGTATGCACGAAGCGCAACGATACAAGCACCGTCCACCAACCGATCGCCATCTTGCCTGCCTTGACTGGCGTCTATTCATGGCCATCTCAAATGGGCTGGACGGTGAAGAGAGGAACGCCACGACTGAGATCGCTGCCCAACCAGGGTGGCTCCTGCGGCCTCCCTTGCCGTTTGAAGCTGTATCGACCATCCGTCCCTCAGGTAAGGCGGCACACCGGCACGGCGTCAAAGCCATATATGCACGTGCCATGATCCAAACAGCACAGCACTTCGTACTCCAGTCCATACATGAGTCCCAACAGCGCCATCAGCATGGACGGCAGCCATGCCCACAGCCATATTCAGTGGGCGAGCCGGAAGCCCTGCCAGGAAGTCACCGCCCGTTCGCATCGGATTCTGAACGACCATGCATGGCTGCCGGCAGAGCGAAAGCTTGTGATTTCTGATAGGATTCCGAAACATGGGCTCATCACGATACCCCCGGAGAACCCAAGCCTCGTACTCTGTACACCCTCTGTCCGAAAAGGGTATCTACTGCTTGTCTCTTCCCCAACCGCGGGCGGTGGCTGGTCTCCATTGACTCCACTCCGCAATCCTCAACCTCGGGACCGCGAAGCCACCAGCATGTCTCTTGACTTTCACATACAAAGTATAGCACGATATGTACATGACGCCGAGCTCGACTTGTTAGGCACGCAATTTCCAGTAGCTGCCGCCGTCACCTCGTCCCAGGTTTGTCAATGGCCTGCCGCCTAATGTACTTCGAACAGTGCAACACTGCAAAGCATTGTTGTCTCCACTCCGCCGGCCCGGCACCGGGCCCAGCCACCGGAAGGGGCCGTGCCGCCGATCGGACATTGCCGAGACGGACCCCCTATCAGCCGGACCGACGTCTCCAACGCGATTGACGCGCGATACACTGTACAGAGTCTACAGACTGTCTTGCCTCACGGATCCCGAGACACGAATGGACCGCCTGTACTTCGTGCGAATATTGTTCTCTGTCGTCCATCTCGGGCCCATGCAGCATTGCGGCAATAACTTACAGTATAGTCCTGAGCAGCTGCTCATGGTCTGCTTATTCCCACTTTCGCGTGCTACTTCATGCCGGGCTTAAGACGCATGATACCTTGAAGTGCTTTCTCGGCAGTGCATCCTAATACCAATGTTCCGGATCGTTGTCCAGCGAGGGGTGTGCACCACTGCACACCATGAGTCTGGTAGGCCCAGACCGCGATTGTTGGAGGACGCAATGTTCCCAACGACAGCTTCCACTGATGCAATTGGGTGCGCTACCTTGGTTTTAGCGTAGGGACGGGGTTTCGAAAGGCGCTATCGGTCCATTCGCCGATTCCGCGAGCTGGCCTGGTTAACCTGCGCGAGCTAGTAGCTATCAATCATGGCCGCCCCCAAAATGACCTGCGGGGTCTCTGTCAAATGTTGCGGCTTGTCCCAGGTGAACAGGAGCTTGGATGCTCTCAACCTTGGCAGCATATTCCGAGGCGAGGGGCGAGAACACCGTGATCAAGGCTTCGGTGACAATGGCCGAGGCCTGGAACTATGGGTGACGGCTGTTTGCTCCTTTCCTTGGGAGGTGGCTCGCCGAGAGCACACCGAGACGAAGGCCCGGGAAGAACATGTGTTCACTTTACAGTAGGCGGTAGGCAAATACCTGAAAGCGACATGCCTTCTTGTGCTCTATCACCAACCGAGGAGGCCGCGCCGCAAGATGCCTACTCTAGAAATTCTCCAAGTGAGTAGTGTTCAATACTCCGTCTTTGCCGGCGGGGTACCGCGTGCGTATGCGTATGGGCCGGTACCTTCTTACGAGCACACCTCGAACCGCAGCATGTATGTACTATACGGTACAGTACGTAGTATGAGGGCTAGACTACGAAGTAGGGCGTGGGGATAGACGGAATCAAGCACCCAGAGCGACGCGGCATGGGTGCCAGCTCCATCCCCTTCCCTCAGTTGAACCCAGCCACAAGAGGCAAGGAGCCTCGAAGACGTGGGGAAAAGTAACGATACAGATGCAGCCATTTCTCCGGCCTGAAAAGGGTTCTGACCGCGAGTCCCAAGTGACAAGTGTGCTGTACTTGAGAGGCCGGTGAGGAGATAGTAGCTTATACAATACACCCAAATCCGGTTCTTCTCAGAGGCTACGATGTAGTGACAATTGGACTGCTGAGGGACAAGTTTCGCAGGCTCTTTCGTCATTTCTGCTACTATTTTCAAAAATGCACTGGATCGAGCACTCGAAGGCACATGAGGGCCTTTATCAGGGGCGCAACGAGGTTACCGGGATTCTTGACAAGACTGTTTGTCAATGGGCAGAAGCACCGTATCTTGACCTACGATCTCTAGGACAGACCAACCCTTCACCCATCTACACACCTCTGTAGCCCCTGTTTCTCACCTTGGCCTTATGCCTTGTTTCGACCGAGCACGAGGCCTTATGGGGCAGCCAACGGGGAGCTCCTCCAATGTCATCGTTCACCGGATCCGAGGTTCACATTGTTCCCGACCTTTATTACCCTCCTTCTAGTGGAGACTTAGATGCTAGTTTCAAGTCACAGCTCATAGCAGGAGCTGGATCCTGCGGCCCTGCGGGCCTGCGCGGCGTACAGTATACTGTAGTCACTATGCTGGGGAAGGGGGGGGGGGGGGCGACAGACGCGTTCTGAAGTCCTTTTCCCAACCAGGAAACCGAGTACTGTACTGTACGAAGTATGATGCAAGATGAAGGAAGGGAAGCCGAAAAGGGAAGATGCGGGCCAGGACGAGCCGGTGGATGCTGATCTGGGCCTACACCCGACGGGAATGGCAACGACGGTGCGGTAAACGGACCGCGCAGTGGAGGAGGAGGATAGCAAACCAGAGACCCAAGTGCGATGCCCTTCGGTTCTTTCACGACCTGCACCATGGCAACACGCCATTGACCATTGACGTCTTTGCGTCAGGGGGATCGCGGCGGCTCGTTGTCCGTCATCGGCTTCGATGCCGGCCAGGCTCTACGCTCGTCGGATACCAGCAAATTCCCGCGGACTCGACACGGCCCATCTCGGCTATTGGTCACTGTTTCTCGAGTCTGCTAGGTTCCCGAGTTGGACTCGCTAGTACTTGTAGGTCAGTACTTACTTTGCAGTCTAGACGTGACTTTGGGAGAAGCACCGAGCAGATGTCATGGTCGGGGGAGGGAGGAGATTGGAAGACGGTGGCCATGGATCAAGGGGCAGAGACAGGCCAGAGCCTGATCCGGGTCTTGGCATGAGAACCGCCGCGGATGGAAAGAGCGGGATAAGGGAAGATGGTGGATGAACGAAGCGTCTGCGAATCAAGTGACTGCTATGCACCAGATCATAGGTCAGCGATTGGCTCCCCGATGCCATGTGCAAGCATCAACGTTTCGCGTTGAGGACGGGAGAAGGATAGCCTCCAGTCCTCTACAGGGCCAAAAGTGGACGGACAGGGAAACTTCCGAGAGGTGTCAACGCGGTGAGTGAATTGCAGGCATGTAGGGAGGCTTGTTCAAGCGGGATGTATTCGTAAACTGGGGCCTGGTGTGTGAGGGCGCGGTGTGTGAGGACCGGCGATGCGGTTATGCAGACATCGCAGACATTGTCCGACATGCGCAAAGGGTCCCCCCCCCCCTCTTCCCTGCTTCCTTTCTCTTTCCCTTCTTATTTCCCTTTCTCTCAACGCATGTGCGTCTCCGAAATATTTCGCTCTCGACCAGCCCCGGAGACCCGGATGCCGATGGTCGCCCCCTTGCCGAGATGAGCCCCCTGCAGGTGGGTTTTTATACAAAGTAACTTGATTACTGAATATACGCGTGTGTGGATGGATGAATGATGAATGGGATGGATGGATGGATGGATTGATGGATTGATGATTTATCATGGATGCGCCTCACATTCGGAAGTATGTAGAGAAAAATTCAGCTCAACGATGAGGCCAGTGCAGGGGGAGCGAATCCGGGCCCTGTCACTGTCTGTCTGCCTTTGGCATCTTTCTGCCATGGGAATCGCGAGGCGGGTGCGTGAACCGCATGCGCTTACTACAGTAATGGCTGCGTGACATGCACAGGTCGACTGCCCCGTTTCCAGTCAGCGTTGACAGTTTGACACGCATGCTGCAGCCTTTTTCATGCTTCTCCCCCCCCTCCTCTCGGAAGCATCTCCCCTTGGCAGAAAATCCTCTTTGTCAAACGAACAGGGATCAATGTTATCAATACAGCAGCTCAAGCCTCAAAAAGTCGTCCAAAGTCATCCATATTGACGACCGAGTCTAGAACGCCGGGCATGCACACCTGCTGGGCCACCCCGGGGGGAGGCATCGGATTCGGATCGATATCTTGGAGGCTTGAGGCTTGAGGCTTGAAGCATGAGGCATGGATCACGAATGAGGGCGGCCACCCGGAGAAAGACGATCCATGAACATGCGACATGCGACATGAGCATGCGATTTCACGTGGTCGCCATCCGATTCTGTCACCCACCCCTTTCTGGCATGAATATCGATCGATGCAACTCATCTCATGGCTCGCGTGTGCGCCACGAATGGTGGCAATGGGGGCATTTGTTGGTCGCCTGGGCCCTGGGCCTATCCAGCCGCTTTCAGCAGCCTATCCCCGGGTAGCAGCCTCATTTCTGACCAGCGATCAGTGGCAGCACTTGGTGCGGTATTTCAAATACGCGGAATCGGTCAATCTCATGGATCGGCTGCCCCCCAAATCAAACACTCGCGACAAAAGAACAGGGACAAGGAAGTCTTGGGACAGAAAAGAGACGGCGCTAAGATAAACGGTCAAGGGCGACGCTTCTTACCTTTATCGCGGTCCCCTCTTTTTCATCTATTATTCATTCGCGCCCGGCCTCGATCCCCCGATTACGGGCTCGTCGGGTTTCTTCGAATCTGGTAATGCCATGAGGCTTGAGCCCGGACGTCTTGGCCCGTTGACACGTCTCACGCTTACTGGGAGACGATCGGTCATCAAGAGGTGCTTTGCTTGGTTGCTTGGTTGAGAGTGAATTGCCTGCATGCTCCTTCCTCGGGCGGCAGCCAATGGCTTCCTCAACCAGCTTTCCGGCGCCCGGCCAGGTAGTTTCATGCATCCCTTCCCTTTCTTTCCCTCTCTCTCTCTCCCTTTACCCTCGCGTATTCCAAATTCTTCCTCCTGTTTCTCGGGGTATCCTGTCATGTCCGCGCTTCGTCGCCAACGCTTTCCTCGGCCGCGTTCACGACTCAACCCGAACCCTGCGATTCGCAACCAGTCAACCTGAGCTACGCCCGGCAATGGTTGGGTCCCAGTCCCACCCTTTCGGAGTTGTGTAAAAAGTGACAGAAGATGCGTCTGTTTGGGAAACGGGCCGACGCTGTATCCATGTGCGTCTCACCGCCGAGCAAATGTCGGCGGCGCAACTCGAGATTTCCCCATTGTCGACGAGACGACGACGCCGTGTAAGTGTCTCACCCCAAGGCCCTCGACCTTCTTTCTTCCCTTTTGCCCTTTGCCCTTTGCCTTTGATCATTCTTGACTGTCTCGACTTCTTCCTCGCCATGTATGATCGTCGTAGTGACGTAGTGTCAAGCCGACCCCTTACAGGACTTTGCAATCGCCGCAACAACTGAGCTGAAATGTGCACGACCCGACCGACATGCAGGCGACCGACAGCAGACACGTCAAATCTCAACATCCGACACCAACGAGATGATAAAGTACGAGATCGATATCTCTCTCCATGTACCGCAACCGTTCATTCGAGTCCGTACCCATCGTGTATTCCGCGGAGCCTCGATTACGCTCGACCTTAGTCTCTCTACGACGCCGGCTTGCCTATCCTCCACGTTCCTGTGGCCGAGTCTTCTGCTCATGTCGGCTCTTGGTCTCCTCGGCCGGTAGAGCAGCTCAAGGGCGCCGGTCTGCTGAATGTGCGTAACGACGCGGGATTTAGAGAAAGGGGGAGGGGGGGTGTGATCGGCCGAAGATTTGATGGTGGTGGTAGTCGTGGTGAAGGTGGTGGTGTTTGATCACACGCGGCAAATGCCCACCCCCAGGCGTTATCCGGCAGTCTGGGAACGCACCGGACGCCTTCCCGAATTAGCAGATACTTTGACGCTGTTCTGGGGCTGCTCATTTCTAGAGCTCTGCGGGCCGTCCTGCGCGACGTCGAGGATGTGGTGCCGCCATACGCCAGCCCCAAGGGCCGCATGGAACGATCTTGCATCCCAGGAAGAGGGGAAAATAGCTTAACAAGGCTGGACTGCAGTAGTATCAGCACGCAGGAGCCCGCTCCCGCGTACGAGGCTGCGCAGGAACAGGATTCAGCCATGCTTTCCTGTTGCACGAGAGCCGGGTGAGACTTGGGCTGGCCTACGTGTGTGTGTGCTTAGCAATGCAGCTCAATAACGGCGCCGGGATATTGATTCCGGCCCTAATTCATCCCGTGTGCAGCCATTCGGGCATCGATTTCTTCGCTACTCGAGTCTCTCGCGGCATCGATCGATTATCCAACCCGTTCCTGGCGTTTCTGGCAAACCGAGTTCTCCTTTTGTTCGCCACATCACATCCAGACGCAGAATCCATCATCTTCCGCCGCGGCAACGATCGATACGCCATGCCCAGCTCCCGAACCGAACGATGCTATCCCCCACCCCAACGTCTGCTCCTCGTCAAGGTTCCCAGAACCCGGGAAACAGGTACTCGACCCTCTTCATGGCCTCCGGATTCCTGCCCTCGGGCTTCGTCATGAAGTGCACAGCGCCGTGGCTAGCACCCTCCCAGTGCTTTGCCATGACGAGGTCGCTGTGCTCGAGCTTGGAGAGCTGGTCCAGGACGCCGCCGACCAGCCGCTTCGCGTTTTGGCTATTGGCCTGCATGTACTTGCCCACCATCTCGACGTTGACATCCTCAAAGGAGTGCCAGCAATCGTAGTCGGTGGCCATGGCGATGACCTGATACGCCATCTCGGCCTCGCGCGCCAGCTTCGCCTCGGGCAGCGTCGACATGTTGATGACGGAACCACCCCAGCTCCGATACATGTGAGATTCAGCGCGCGTCGAGAACTGGGGTCCCTCTGGTTACCCGAATCGTTAGTCCAATACTTCCACTGAAGAATCGCTCGACACCCGGCCGCACTGGATGGGGGAAACCGCTTACCCATGCAGATGACGGTTCCCTTATCGTGCAGGACGACGCCGTCACCCTCCATGTGCTTGGCGCACGTCTTGACGACCTGCGCGAGTACGGCGTCAAAGGGATCTGCGAAACCGACGTGACCGACGACGCCACCCTCGAAGAAGGTGAAGGGCCGGACGCCCTTGGTGCGGTCGATGACCTGGTCGGGGACGACAAAGTCCATGGGCTTGATCTCCTCCTGAAGGGAGCCGACGGCGGAAAAGGCGATGACGCATCGGACGCCAATGTGTCTTAGGGCGGCGATGTTTGCTCGGTTAGGCACCTCATGGGGGGCGAACTGGTGATGCAGCCCGTGACGAGCCAGGAAGGCGATGTTGACACCGTTGTGAGAAAGAATGTTGATGGGCGACGCAGGCTTGCCCCAGGGCGTTTCGGGATTCAGCACGGCGACGGGCTCGTACCCTTCGAGATGGGCCAGACCAGTCCCGCCAATGACGGCGATATGGACGGGTTCTGTCTCCGCAATGAGTCTCTGAGTCAAGGGGCATGGACGGTGAATGAGTGAGGACACTCACTGTCAAAGGTGGTAGGGAGGTCGGCCATCGTAACTGTGTTTTAGGCTTCCAAGGTAAGTGCCAAATATCTCTTCTGAACACCAGAGTAAATGGTGGTTCTAATGAGTGCACAAGGAGCCAGCCGTCGTGGTGATGCCGTACGATATGTCGTGGTATTGTTGGGTCGACTCGATCTTAAGTTGATGAACGACCCCGCCAAACGATCCTGGACGGTTTTTTTTCTCTGATAAGCGACGATAAGCGTCATATTCCTGCAACACTTGTGCGTGCGTCTTACGTCTTACGGCTTCATTATTTACGCGGCAGATCGAATTAACTTAAGACCGATCAGGGACTTTAGGTTCGGGCTTGCCAATACTGGGCGTATGTGCTCTGCAGCTTCATGGTGTCGGTTGAAAGGCGGGCGACTGATTGCCGCAGCGTAGGGCAGGCAGGCTTAGGGTAAATGGGCGTTTTCGACAAAAGGCTATTATTACGCAAGATTGCAGAATGTGACACAATCGCGAATGCAACCCCGAAGCTTGACCTTTGACACATGTTTCTGATGCGCAGGTAAAATGTGTACGTATTGCTAGAGTGTATTGGGATTGAGGCCGTTGAAGTTGCTTGAAGAATAGCAATGATGGGAGGATGTGAAGTTTTGAACGCGGGGCGTCGCTAAGGATTCTGATGCTGTACTCTACCTACCTTTGGCTTCAAACTCTCAATCCACTCACTAAAGGTATTATACGTACTGTAGTATTGTGTGATTCAGCAATCTGTTGCTTGCAAAAGTGAATAGGGCAGGCCTTACTGAGTGAATACCTTGTATCATCGTGTGCTCGTGGCTCCCAAACGTCATGGCTGGTTCACTTACAGTACAATATCTGCTGCTTACAAACCGCGCGTGGTGCTGGCAGCTTCCCGGCGAGTGGCCCGTGGGTACCCATCGTCATGTACTTTTTCGGCCTCACAATTTTCGGCAGTCTTGGGCCTAAGCCAATGAATGACCAGCCGATCCCAGCTTAACGGCTCGTCAGTCACCGTCTCGTCGCATATACCCTTCAAAGTCTCATTCATCCGCATTGCTTGACCGCATGGGACTTCAAAATGACGGAGGCCCTCCTACGAGCAGGCGTCATGACGCGCTTGGCCGACCAAACGACGCCCATCTCGGACGCCGACAACCATGGCGAGACGATTGAAGAGCGCTGCTTCTCGGCCGCACTCATCTGCCTCGAGGGTCACTACACCCAGTCGCCCCCCATGGGCCCCCAGACGTCTGCCCGGGTCGGCTCCATGATCTCCAAGACGTTGGAGAAGACGCACACGTTGAGAGCGGCTAGGTGAGTCCTCACCGACAAGTAAAAACGCCGCAGACCTCAGACTGACTCGGTAATGCAGAGAGGCACTATCGCGAAACGTGGGCATCTGGATCTGGCTCACGAGGATCTTTGCCGCCGCGATCCCGAGCCTCACCACGAGATCCGTGGGACCGCTCTCTAGTCTGAATGACCCGGAAAAGGGCGTCAGTCCGCAGGAGAGCACGGCTCTCATCGTCATGAACCACGCTTCCATTAAGGAGGATCTCAGCACCCTCATCAAACTCATGCACATTGCTCGAAACCTTCTGGTCAATGCGGAGCCCGAGGTTCCCCAGGACATTTGCGCGGCTGTCCACTTCGACCAGATGGTTTATCAGACCATCATCCTATGTGTCAACGTGACGAGCAAAGGTTACGACGGGGAAATCCTGGATGATGCACAGCGTCTTAAGCTCACCGACGTGACGGAGCTTTGTGAGTATCGAGCACTCTCTATTCTGGGAATTCCTCACTAACCAGCTCAAAGACAAGAAGCTCCTGGTCACTGCTCTGCAGCAGGCGCATAACTGGACAGCAAAGCACGACCGAAATAAGATGTCTTTCTGGTTTGACGTCCTGTTTGATGACGAGGACGGTGCCTTTTCCGGACCAGAAGAGGGCATGGGCGACGGCTCCGGCTTCCGGCCCGAGGTTGCCAAGGTGCAAGTCCAGCATTGGCTCGACCGCAACTCGAGAATGTGCGACACCGCCCGTCGACTGCTCAAGGACTACGCACAAAACCATGCCGACAAGCCGCCGGGAAACATTGCGCCGATACGACCTCTGGCGTGGAACTGGCTTCCTGAGGATTCCGTCAAGTCGCTCGCCGACGTTGGTGAAGCCACCGAGAGGATAAACCCCGTGTGGAAGCCAGACGAGACGGACAAGTTTGAGCAGGATCGCGCCTACGGGCGCGTCTCTCGAGAGATCGACACTTGGTGGCTCCGCGCGAGAGACCCCAACTATGAAGACTGGGTCGTGGGCATGCCGACCGTCGACTTCGCTCAGTCGCGGACAGAGCACTGCAAAAACAACCTCGTGCATCGCTACGCTCATTCTTACCAGGGCGAACAGTCCCCTTCACCCGAAGCGGTCGAGGAAGAGTTCTCCGACACTGAACATTGCCAATGTCCAGAGTGCCACGAGTGTCCTCATGAAGATCATGAACATGACGATGAGCAGGACCAGGAAGCCACGGAGCACGATGCCGACTGTGAGCACCAACATTTTCATCATCACCACCATCATCACCATCACCATCATGAGGAAGAGGATGACCACGAGCATGACGATCAAGATTACACCAATGAATATGTCGACGACCTCATCGATGACGAAGACGCAGACGATGACGTTTCCTATGGAGAGGGTCCTCTGACTGGTCTTTTGACCGAGGTGCCAAATATTCTCGATCCAAAGCAGATTGAAGCGCTGCACATGATTGTCAAGTCGTGCATCCTGGACAATGCGGGCTCCGGCCTGACACGTGCTGGGGAGAATTTGCAAAAGACGCGATGCAGGATGTTTTTGGCATTGGACTGCGGTAAAAGCCTGTTGCGGGAGCTGCTCGTCTTCATCGCCGTATGGGACAAGGACGAACAGTCGCTCATATTTCAAGTTACCACACAAATCATCGAGGCCCTCCATCACAGTGCCCTGATCCCTTACGCTTGGAACTCTCTTAGGATACCCAAGGACATCATATCGCCTGCGCAAACGGTCCTCTTGCGCTTGGTGAACCACATGTTCCGCGCGCGGACGCACAATCCCGCACCGCAGGAGGCAAAGGACAATACCAGAGACATCAAGCTGGTTCACTTCTTCTTCAGCTTCTTCAGGAGCCGCATCGTTCCCGAATGCGCCGCGCTCATGCATCTTCAAGCGCAGATTCGCGAGCAAAATTGCGACCCAGCCGAATTTCCCGTAGACAGCTGGGACATGGAGCGTGCAAAGGACGGACTCGTCCAGTACCTCGACTTTCTTACCACTGTTGCAGAGACACCAGACACTCGTGCAAAACTCATTGAGTGGGAAGCCGTATACGACCTGATTACCATCTTGAGCGGTCTCGAAGCGGGCGTGCAGAAGAAGGCTCTCATCGAACTGCCCAAGAGGTCACCAAAGGGTGACAAGGCCGGTCCCATAGTCGAGCGCCCTTATTCGGCCGACAACGACGCCTCGGTCCCGTCGCCGCCTCCGCCGCCTCCCATGCAGGAGCCTGCGCACAAGTTTCCGTGGTCTGGCGTCAAGGGTCAGATATTCACCATCATCGCCACTCTGTTACAGCCGCCAGCAGGGCAGAGCAGTCCGGGAAACGCGCAGGTGCAAATGCAAATGGTCAACTACAACGGCATCGTACCCTTGCTCAACTGCTGCGCCTACGACGACCACAACCCGTATGCCAAGGAGCGCGTGACCGTCTGCCTCAAGTGGCTGCTCGACGGCTGCGAACCGGCCAATAACTTCTTCCGCGAGCTCGTCAGCTTCGCGCCGCAACCCAATCTGAAGCCGCCGCCTGGCGGGACGACAGTCTCGACGATTAGGGTGGACGGTATACAGGGTGAGGTCAAGGTGCAGGTACGGTCGAACACGGCGCCTCGTCCGGGGGCCAATGTCGATGGAAGCACAAGTGCGCAGGACCCTGATGCGGACTTGCTGGATCGTGCGGCATCGTTGAGTCTGGGCGCGGCGCCAGTTGCCTCGAGAGGAAGCATTGAGGATGATTTTATGGCGTGAGAGAGAAGGAAGGCGTCGATTCAGAAGCTATATCAAGGATGATTCGGTGCTTCGGTACAAAGGCAAGCTGTTTCCCATAACGTCTTGAATATTCAATGGGATTTAGAGAGTAATGAGGATCTTTTACTGCTATCGAGAAGAAAGCAGCTCCGGAGCATATTGTATTTGAGTAGAATCTGTAAATTGCCACCCAACCAATCCAACGTCTATCGACCGTTATTCCAAAACAGAACGACCATGCAAGAAAAATGATTCCCAGAACGCCAATATCTCTCCGCTGCAGCCCGCCTTTGCCTATTGTCGTTTTGGCCAAAGGGCACATGCAAATACCACCGCTTTCCCCGACACGCCATCGAAACAGTTTGCAGAAAAGAGGACTTGGCCGCCACACGTCCCAGATGACTGTAAATTGCAAAAGACCAGAATGTTAAGAAGACGAAAAAAAAAAGGGGAAAAGGAATCAATTTGCGCCGTTGAGCTTGAGCTTGCCCTCGGTCTTCTCGACGTGCTGGACGAGGTCGGCAATGGTGCAGACCTTGAGCCCCCACTTCCTGGCAAAGGCGACCGAGGCCTCGCCGCGGAGCATGCCTGCGCCGGAGCGGACGGCGCGACCGGGAACCTCGTCGCCGTCGTCGACAATCTCGCAGATGGCGGCGGCCTGAGGCGTCTTGCCGGCGAGGCGGCACAGCTCGACGGCGGCCTCGGTGTGGCCGGGACGAGCGCGGACGCCGC
>APKU01000234.1:0-40502 GCA_000472125.2 Hirsutella thompsonii MTCC6686 | reverse complement strand
CCTTTTCCCCTTTTTTTCCCCCAAAAAAAAAAGGAAGAAGGAGAAAAAAAAAAAAAAGAAGAGGCTTAAGGAAATCCAGACAAAAAGGTGATGGGGTTGCAAGGAAGTGTTGGAGAAGGGGAAAGAAAAGGAGGAGCGAGAAAGGAAGTGGTGTCGAGGAGGAGACCTTCAAGTCGACTTGGATGGAACGAGCGAGACGAGACAAGGGAGCGAGCGAGCAGCAGCAGCAGCAGCAGCAGCAGCAGCTGTAGCGACAAGTCGCGACGAGGCGTCAGGTCAGCCGCTGCCCGATGGCGCCGGAGACAGTCTGATAGCGCAAGTACAGCGGGCGGGTACAGTACTTGGGTACCTTTACCTTCTATGGTAGCCTCAGCGAACCTGAAAGCCAGTCAAGTCGAGATACGAAGTATGGCGGAGGGAGTAGATACCGGATTGTCATGTCTCTGATAGCGTAATCGTCGTGTATCGTCCTAGCTCGGTATACCTCCCTGACCTTCCCGGTTTGGCATGGGGCTTTCTGGATGAATGCGAAAGCATGAGTGTTTGGCAATCAAACTTTAACCTTTGCTCGTTACTTTCTCTGCCCTTGTGGTTCAAAGCTTGCGCGCATCGTGGGTAGCAGAATCGAAAGTAGGTACTAGGCCTACCCACCTACCTACTTACCTAGGTAACCTCTAGACCATTGTGATTGTAAATCATCACGGGCAAAGGCACTTTGCGATTCGCAAAGTCCCTGCGTCTGTTACCTCCTAGCATGCAGCATGGCAAGGCACTGGGGTTCCTGCAGAAAGGCCATGCGCAGCTACTTGGTAGTTCACAGAGACCTGTAGCTGCAACGACAAGCATCAAATCGAACACACAGTCTCCCTTGTTGTCGCTACGTAGAATCATCATCTCGGGCCTGTGCTGTACTTTGCTATACAGCACGCTGAGTGAGTCCTCTCGGAGAGCTTCATGTGTATCCTACTACTCCGTACAACACGTGTGGTTCATCAATCTACTCTTAGGGTATCTCATCATCGTCATCGTCGCCTCCAAACCCGAAGCTGAATCCTCCCCCTTCTCCCTCTTCCACCTCTTCCTGTCGTCCGACAGCCGTGTCCCATTTTCGCTTCTTACCACTCTTCCGATCCGCTAGATCCAGTGCCTTATCCAGCGCCTCCGGATATGCTTCACGGAGCCTTTCGACAAAAAGCTCGTACGGATTCTCGATGGTCCTCGAGAACCCCGAAACCTGATCTGACTTGTCGCGCAAAAACAATAAAACCTCAGAAAGCAAGCTCGGTTTGGGTGATAGCGGCACGAAATTTTGTGTCAGGGCGATGCCGCTCTCCAGATTCACCACCAGATGCCACCATCCGCTTGGAACGTGCAGGATCTCTCCAGCGAGACATACCCCTTCGACACACTCGGGCATTCGACGCGCTTCTTGGTGAAACGTGAGGAGCCACTCCGCGATACTCAGCGGACTCGTCACCTCGCTACTGTCTTGCGAGACGTAAACCCCCGGGACTTGCGCCGCAGGGGGAAACATGATCCAGTACTTGGCCCCTTGGATCACCGCATTCCAGGCGCTGGTTCCGTTTGGGTCCTTGTGAAAGGTCGAGCCGCTCCTCTTTGGTCCGACAATAAGCCATCGGTGGGCCGGCCGCTCCGAGCCCAAGACCTCGAAAAGGTCCGGGCCGAAACAATCTGGCCGCCAATATGCAGAGCCAGTGTCTCGGCCGACCTTGATATCCATCTTCTCCGCGAACTTGCGATCGAAAAGGTACAATGGGCTCTCGTCCTTGTTTTCCTCCATGTAGCTACAATATCGAGCCAGCGTCCAGTCAACAGCCTCTGCGCGGAATTCGACGTTTGCATACTTGTCAAGCAGACGGTCGATGGACCAGGTCGAGCACACGGGCCAGTCTTGGATACAGTTTGTCAAGATAAAGGGCTGCTCGGTCCACTGCTCCGCAAACTCTTCATAGGTAAGATTGTCGAACCGGCGCATGAGGTTTGCCTTGGGAATGTTGGCGACGTAATGATTCAGGTTGATGTTTGTACATGCAAACGGACGGTGCAAAACGTCAGAAAAGACGTTGCCGCAGTCAACCCTGGCCTCTTGATCTTTGGGCAGCGCTAGTACACTGCGTCTCCAAGAGCCCTGCCATTGAAGCAACTGGCTCTGTTCCGGTGGCAATCTAACATATGCTGCGTTAGCTATATCCAAGCCATCAACATTATATCACAACGAGTGATTGCTGTACGGTCAGGAGTCCGGCTGCAAGTATTTGCTGAACTACCCAAGAGTCCTTGATGTAAACGCGACATGCTTACCGAAGGAATAGGCTTTTCCAGAGCTCTTCTGAGTGGCAAAAGGCGTAGAGAAATTTGCATGTGGCACTGAGGCGTAACAGCACACTCTTATCGAAAAGCTCCAAGACGGATGTCAGCACCTCATCTGGGAGATATTGCCATGCACCAGCGCTTGCACGAGCGTTGGGCCCACTGGATAAGAAGCGATTTCCCAGAGGCTTTACTCGAAGAGGATGGGAAGGAATCGAGTCCGCTGCGCCAATAGCATCTGTTTCATGGCCTTTTGCGGACCGCGAAACAGGATGGACCAGGGCGGATGGCATTGCTGCGATATGCCAAATGGCACTCAGAGAGCTAGTTGAAGATTGTCGTAACTTCGTAAGCCACTGCGCCAAGTTGCCGCCAACCAGGTGCAAAAGCTACATCCATGCGGCGTGGTGGACAGGCTGCAGCTCTGCTTGACTGACAGCCGAGGCCAGGCGAGCCGCTGGGCTGTGACGGGATTTGCAGTCGTTATGCAGCGCTTGTACGTTGGATGCAAGCCCTAAAAACAAATAACGGTGCTGCGAGAGGGACGAAATCTTGCAGGAGAGGGTCGCTAGGTATTGAAAAGAGGTGAATACTGTACATGGGCCGCATTAAGCAAGCGGGTTTGCGAATCACGAGAGGAGAGAGAGAGTGTGTGTATGTACAGTATTTGTGTGTCTCTCTATCAGCGGTGTGCACATGTGGGCGCCGGTGTGTGTGTGTGTGGGCGTCGGTGCCACTGTCGGCGCTGTGTGGTCTCTCCGGCGGTGGAGGAGGGCTTGATCTGATCTTTTCGACGCTGAAAAAACAGTGGCCACAGGGCAAACTGAGCCTTTCCGGCCGCTGCCACCCAGAATCTAAACGTCCAGAAAAAGTAGGTGCTCTCCGCGCCGCCGAAACGTACTGCTGTGGTTCGTCCAAGGCTACCCTAAGCGTGGGCCCGAGTCGAGCCAGGCGACCCCTCATTGGCCAGTGCTCAAAGTGGGCAAGAGGGAAAAATTACAAGTCGGCCAGAGCCCCTCAACAAGTGATATTTTTTTCCTTTTCCTCTCTCTCCTCAATCTTCGTCAGAGGAACATCACACCTTCGCCAGTAAAACCAACCCCCTTCCTAGATTCAGTCGGCCTCTCGAGATCCTCGAGGGCTTCTTCGAATCTAGTTCATCTTCTATTCACTCCTCGTCGCACGTCTTCGACCAAGAAGACCCTGCCGACCCTTTTTTCTTCGGCCTCCACCGCCGCCCCGCGCTTTCGATATCTCGTCTAGATCGAGCTGTGCTTGATCTAGATTTTTCGCTTCCAACAGCAATCATGGCTACCGACAAGGGACTCGAGGATGTCCCCGAGGGTGAGTGGCAATATCATTTTCACCATATCCTTTTGATGGAAAAGCGCAAACGAGGCTCTCGGGTCGCATCTCGTCTCCTCGCATAGGGGCGACCGCTGCGGCCCAGTTTCTTTGCGACTCTTTTCTCCCCCGCGCCCGCCGTCGTGCCCCACGCCTCACCGCCGTCGACCCCGCGACTGACAATACGGCTTTACAGGGCAGATCGAGTCCAACTACGATGAGACCGTCGACTCCTTCGATGACATGAACCTCAAGTCTGAGCTTCTTCGTGGTGGTAAGTTTTCATTTGCCCCGCCGTGGGCTGGAGCCGGCCCTGGTGGCCCGCGCCCGATAGCTTGCAGTGTCACTCACATCGCATCTCTCAGTCTACGCCTATGGTTTCGAGCGTCCCTCGGCCATTCAGCAGCGTGCCATCATGCCCGTCATTAAGGGTCACGATGTCATCGCTCAGGCCCAGTCCGGTACCGGAAAGACGGCCACCTTCTCTATCTCCGTCCTCCAGAAGATCGACCCTGCCGTCAAGCAATGCCAGGCCCTGATCCTGGCTCCCACTCGTGAGCTTGCGCAGCAGATTCAGAAGGTCGTTGTCGCCATCGGTGACTTCATGAACGTCGAGTGCCACGCCTGCATTGGTGGCACCAGCGTTCGCGACGACATGAAGGCTCTTCAGGATGGTCCTCAGGTTGTCGTCGGTACTCCCGGACGTGTCCACGACATGATCCAGCGTCGCTTCCTCAAGACCGACTCCATGAAGATGTTCGTCCTCGATGAGGCCGACGAAATGCTTTCTGTAAGCTGAAGCCGTTGTCTACACAACCAACTCAACAGCTAACTTTCTTCTCCAGCGTGGTTTCACCGACCAAATCTACGACATCTTCCAGCTTCTGCCTCAGAGCACCCAGGTCGTCCTGCTCTCCGCCACCATGCCTCAGGATGTCCTCGAGGTCACCACCCGCTTCATGCGTGACCCCGTTCGTATCCTGGTCAAGAAGGACGAGCTTACCCTTGAGGGTATCAAGCAGTTCTACATTGCCGTCGAGAAGGAGGAGTGGAAGCTCGACACCCTCTCCGACTTGTACGAGACCGTCACCATCACTCAGGCCGTCATCTTCTGCAACACCCGCAGAAAGGTCGACTGGCTCACCGACAAGCTCACTGGCCGTGACTTCACCGTCTCAGCCATGCACGGTGACATGGACCAGGCTCAGCGTGACCTGATCATGAAGGAGTTCCGCTCCGGCTCTTCTCGTGTCCTGATTGCCACCGACCTTCTGGCCCGTGGTATCGATGTCCAGCAGGTTTCTCTGGTCATCAACTACGACCTGCCCGCTAACCGCGAGAACTACATCCACCGTATCGGTCGTGGTGGTCGTTTCGGCCGTAAGGGCGTTGCCATCAACTTCGTCACCGCTGAGGACGTCCGCATGATGCGCGAGATTGAGCAGTTTTACAGCACCCAGATCGAGGAAATGCCTATGAACGTTGCCGACCTCATCTAAACAATAACAGGATTTCACAGGCACAGTTTGTCCTCGAACTGGTGGTGCCTTTCTCTACGGGCTGCTTTGCCATTGGGTAGCCCCCCCGCACGGCAGTTTTGGCATCTGACGGAGTGCGTTTGCGGCGATTTCCTTGCAGCTGTTGATAGATTTGCGTTTCTAGAGGGCCATCAAGAGACTTGAGCACGTTGTCCACGAAAACGGTCTCGCGGTGACTTGGAGGGGCAAAAAAATCGATTGAATGGGCTGCACGGCGGAGGCTCAGGGAAGCCCTTTGCACCTACGTGGTTGGAGGTGTGGCGGGCTACCAAAAGTAATGCAACGGTTCTGTTTTCATGTCTCCTTTGTCGCACCCGTTCCTGTATCTAGGAATCGCTTCTTGATGATGATTTCTTTTCTTTTGCCTCTTGATCGCTTTTGATGGTGCAGTGCAGACGTGTTGTCTTTCATACATGGCCAGGCGCAAAGGAACAAGACTTTGCCAGTGACCGACCTGACAATGCGCACTCGTAAGTCGATCGGCAAATTCCATCCTTCTGACAAGGTGCGATTGGGCAACGCTTATGAGACCAACATGGCAGCATGGCCGACAGCTCTTGTTTTCTTCGAAGAAATCCGCGCCAACATCCATGCACAAGTTTTCGAGTCAATCTGCGACGCTAGTAAATGGATTATAAATGTAAGATATACTAAGAAGGGGATCATAAGTGGCTGTCAAGCCAATGCTCGCCATATGTCATCACATAAGGTAATCCCTTACCTGCCCATAAACGCCGATGGTATAATTTCTCTGAGGCACAAGCGCCCTCTCGTGGTGCAAGTCGCCTCCCATTTTTGCCCGAAATCCTATAGCATCCACCCTTCACTCTCAGCCTCATCGAGCCTGACCAAACGATGTGGCTGCTGGGGGCGGGCTCTTCACAGCCGCGCCGGCATATGCTCCTGGGATGGGCACTGCTTCGTAAGTCGGCTCGTCAGCCGCCTGAGGTGCTGGCCGAGCGGCAAATTCGCTCGGCGGCGTATGGGCTCTGACAGAAATGGGAGACATGCCCCCTTGACTGGCCTTGGGCGTCGCGGACGGGGCCTTGCTCGGAGGGGGTTGCAGTTTGAAACTGGGCGAAGGGTGGTTGAAATGGGACTGGGGCTCGACAATCCGGCCGCCAGGAGTGAACGGACTGGCTTCATCGATATCAGACAGGTTGCGATACGCCGCAGGCGGATGACGAGGTGAAAGGGCATAGTGGCTGAGTGCGGGAGATTTGGGGCCAGCAAAGCCAGGCGTATTAGGGGCGGACTGAGAACGGAGCTGGGCGAGGTAGAGATCGGAGCGAGCGCGGTCACGAAGGTCCATGGACTTGAAGAGACGTCGCTTGGTGTAGTAGCGCCAGAAGACAAAGCTGTAAAGCCCGATGGAAATGACCTCGACGACCACTTCGATGATGATGCAAATAAGCGTCCAATTTTGCAGACGGCAGACCAGCTGGTAATCGACTTTTTGGCCAAAAACATCAGATCGTGTGTTATCGACGCAGGCCCATCCCCACATGTCTTTATTGTTGCTGTGATCTTTGGCATGTTGAAAGAGTGCAGCGGTGATGACCCAGAGTAGCAAACTCGTGATGAACTGCTGATTGTCAGTATATCAAGACGGTCTGAACGAGGGAGCTTTCACGAACCCAGCCTACGGCGAACATCTGATAGTAGGTGTTGACCTTTTCGGCTCGCTTGTGGCCTCCTCGACAGTAGGCAGCAAAAACAATGATACACACGAACAGCGAGAAACAAGCCATCGCGAGAGCAAGCTTCTGGGGCCAAGCAGTTTTTGCAGTGTTTGGAGCCCACGACGGCATATTGCTTTGGGTAGGCAAGCTCTTTGTGGCATTGAAGATGGAAAAAGAAGCCGACAGCATGGAAAGAATGATGAGAGAGCAGCTGAAGCTCACACCACGAAGAGCAAATTTCGCCATGCGCACACGCGTCTTCATTTTCTGTTGATAGTCAGCACCTGATACGTGGGATAGTATAGCAGCCATAGCATCCATGAACTTACAACATCCTTGACCTGCTCCTTTTCCGTGGCCTCCTCACGCTTCTCGAGAATCTCCTCCTCACGGAACGTGGGGCTCAAGGGGTTCGTGAATTGTCGGGCCGGAGTTCCTGGCACCTTCATGGCACTCTTAAGCGGAGATCGAGGAGTCATGGGCACGGCGATGGATTCACGGTTCCCTTGGTTGCCAATGTAGCCAAAGCCGATGTCACCAGGCTGTGACTGGACGACGTGAGACTTCTCGGGATCGGAAAAGGGGGAATTCATGGCGACGGGAGAGTGGACCGAGGTGGCTTCTGCGAAGCGAGGTGTGCGAGGAGCCTTGAGCGAGCTGGTTGAGGAAGAGTCGTCGGAGACGGAACGGGTAGAGGCTAGATTCAACGGAGCAGGCCGCCGCCTCTCCTCGAAGCCTTGAATCAAAGATTAGGATCACGAGCGAATCAGTGTTATTCAACTTAGAGACGGACCTTGCGGGGCCATTCAGGCAGCGTGTAAGTACGGATGGCGGATAGCAGCGGAGAAGTTGTTATTTCGTTTATGCCGCCAATATCAACGACACGAGGACGAGGCTCCAGACCAGCGTAGCCAGTGTCCCTATGAATGTAAAGTCATGCAAGCAAGCAGCAGAAAATACGGAGAATGGAGAGACCAGCTGTCGCAACAAAGGAAACAGAGAGGGGGCTGACAGCAGGATGAGGACGAGGAGGGACTAGACGAGTTTTGAAGGCGACGACTGCGAGCATAATGGCGGGCGCTGATTCGACAGCACGCAGGCGCCGAGCAGCAAAGACATGGTGGAGACAGCAGCAGAGGAACGGGATAGACATGCATGGGAGGAAGAATGGACGGACGAGCCAGACGACTGTGATAGGCAGAGCCAAGTTCAAGGGCGCGTGCTGCTGGTTGTGTAGACACCAAGCTGCCGGGACAGGGAGTAACTACCTTACATTGGAAGACGGACAAGGTGAGGGGATGGAGTCAAGGACATGTACCCTTGGCGCATGCAGGACGGCAATGTACCTTGCTCGGTCGGGAAGCAGAAGCAGCCGACGGAGTTTGGTAGTAGACGAGAAGTGGCTGGATAAGGGGACGATATTCGTACAGTACAGGGACCGGGGACACCAAGACTTTGATGGGATGTAGAAGAGGGTGTGATGGAGTGGGCACACACTTTGGCTGACACAAGAACACAATAAAGATATCTTAGAGAATCAGGACGAACAAGTCGAGGAAGATGAGTGCTGAGAAGAGCAAGGAGGCGAAATCGCAGTCGCGGACTTGGGAGAAAGAGGGGCAAGCAGGAAGCGATCTGCTGATTCGCAACAGAATGGAAGGAGCAAGATGCTGTCCTTGCTGCCGGCTGGGCACCCGAAGCACGGCGGCAGCAGCAGCGGCGGCGGCGGCGGCGAGCACGGAGTAAGCAGGATATGCAGGCAGGCGCGAGGGTGTAAGTGGTGCGTGGTGCGTGGTGCGTGGTGCGTGTGCGTGTGACGGCGGTACAGCATGTGTCTGGTGTCGCATCGGGCGCCTGGGAGATGCTTGAATCCGGTACCTCGACTTTCTCGCCACTCAGCACTCTGTTCGCTGCCATGCTTCTGGCGCGATATTCCAGCAAACCAAGCTTCAACAGCCGTCTGCATGGAGGGGGGCTGGCTGTCGACGAATCAGATATGGTAAATCCCCAAAGGTCACGGCGGCTAGGTAAGGACCAAGGCCAGGGATCGATTGATCCTCGGCGCGTGCGGAGCCAACCGTTACGCCTCTCTCCAGCATCCTGCACACCTTCGACAACCCCCGTCTAGACTCTACAGCGGCCGCCAGCCGAGGCCCAGAGGGTGGAGGACGATTCCAGGCCTCTGGTTGGCAGAGCCTTGATGCCTCTATCCGTCTCAGAGGTACAGTACGTACCAAGTACCCGACCTGAGTGTCAGTGAACCAGTGAACCAGTAACTTACCTACCCCACCAGAACCAGCCGCCTTTTTGTAGCTCCAGCGCCGTTGCATCCATCTTCAATCCTGGCCGTGTGCTTCCCGAAATAGACCCTTCCCTCAATTGTCTGTCGGTCCTTCACAGTCCGTGTGTGTCTGCAAGACCTACTGTCACTAAAAGTGCTCACGGAGCCAGCCAAGAATTCTAGCACTGCAGCCGGCGATCCTACTACAACCTGATCAGGATATCGTCGCTGGAGATCCTTTGACAAGTTCCTTGAATGAGTGTCAATACGCACGTCAATGTCCCCGCAAAAGCGCTGTTTCTCACTCTTCACTGCTTCAGAGTGCCCCCAGCATGCACATCCGCCGGCTGCATGTCGACCGCAAGCCGTCAGCGTTATCGCCTTGATTTTCGCGTCGCACTTGCGCCAGCCGTCACGACTCCTCTCATCCTTTCAATGTTGGTCACTTGATTGCGCATTGATTCCGATTTCGCAATCTCGCCCGCGCTCGTCGTGGGCTATTTTTACCATGGCTACGGAGCATTCAGTATCCGAATCCAAGATAGCCGCGTAGTTCCTTCATCTGACACCTGCGTACCTACCTAGAGTTAGATCCTTCGGGGTGAGACATACAGTACTGTAGCTAACCGGAGCACACCTTGAACCTGCCTGCGGAGTACTTGCGCCAGAAACCAAGGGTGGTTGGAACTCATAGACTCAACTTCGTCGACTTCCTGGACTGATCTCCAATCCGATCACCTACCATACATTAGGCGATTTACTTGTAAACATCCATTCATGGCCAAAAGCACAAGGCCTGATAGTTGTTACGAGGTACAAATAGAGATGCCAGGTTTCTTCTACCACACTACAATACAGCACTGCTGCTGTCCACGCCACCGCAGTCTTTGACGTTCCATGCGGAGACTTGTTTCTCCTACAGCTCAATCTCCAGAGCAGGTCCAATTCTGCTCACCGACGGCGTCTCAGCTTCATGTACACCGTAGCTCGGAAAGCTCCGATCACCGAGTGACAGCCGAGGCGTGCAGGGCTCTATGGTCAAATGACTCTACATCAAACCGAAACCCAGTCACAAATCAAGCGTCATATTAACAAGACAGCGTTCTTGAGGGCCATTTGCATAGCTCAACCCCCTCATTGCCATCAATGGCGGGCATGTACTGACATTCGTTCGTAAGATGAAGCTCTGGCGGTGCCTTACTGTATGAGACTATGAGTTCACACCTGCTCCCCAGGTATCTTAGCTGGAGCCGGCCGAGCTTCAGCCGGCGAGGGGCAGAGATGACTTATCGCTCTATCAGGCCCTAACCGGACTAGCGCAAGACTCATCCATCCTCAAAGTCCCTATGACTGCACACGAGGAATTTTGACTGCTACGAGGCGAAATATTCCCGATACGAGCTCCCTCTCCGCTGCTGTCGCGACAAGCTTCGACAACACCCCACGGAGTGCTAGATACCACCTCCAAGCACATCGTCTTGCCCGAAGCCATCGACAGCGCATCCGGCTCAGCGTTGCTCTCACCCCGTCACCGAGCCAGAAAACTTCGTCGCAGTAGAGTTGCCCCGCCAAGTCCGCCAATATGGCTTCCAACGGCGACCCCAAATACGACGAAATCGAGTCCGAGTCCGACTCTGGCGAGTCATTCGACGGCCAGAACGAGGCCGGCGAAGGCGTCGAGGAGAAGACCCTCAAGCCTGCCCTCAAGAAGTCCAACCCTGCCATCCCAGATCAGACCGTCCAAAGACCCCCGCTGCCCCCGCAGACGGACCCGAAAGACCTCGATGTCTCCAGCCTTACGCCCCTGACGCCCGAGATTATCGCCCGGCAAGCGACTATCAACATTGGCACTATTGGTCATGTCGCCCACGGCAAGTCGACCGTCGTCAAGGCCATCTCGGGCGTTCAGACCGTTCGATTTAAGAACGAGCTGATTCGTAACATTACCATCAAGCTGGGTTACGCCAACGCCAAGATCTACAAGTGCGACAATGAGCAATGCCCGCGCCCTGGATGCTATCGAAGCTATAAGAGCGAGAAGGAGGTTGACCCTCCTTGCGAGAGGGATGGATGCAGCGGCACCTACCGGCTGTTGCGGCACGTCTCGTAAGGCTTCCCCATTTTGGAACAATGCCATGGTCCTTTGCTGATATGATTTTCTATTTAGTTTTGTCGATTGCCCTGGTCACGACATTCTCATGAGCACCATGTTGTCAGGTGCCGCCGTCATGGACGCCGCGTTGCTCCTGATTGCCGGAAATGAATCTTGCCCTCAGCCCCAAACCTCGGAGCATTTGGCTGCCATTGAGATCATGAAGCTCGACAAGATCATTATTCTGCAGAACAAGGTTGATTTGATGAGGGAAGAGGCCGCTCAGCAACACTACGACTCCATCCTCAAGTTCATCCGAGGAACCGTCGCCGGCAAGTCCCCCGTCATTCCCATCTCGGCCCAGCTCAAGTTCAACATCGACGCTGTCAACGAGGCCATTGTCAATACTATCCCCGTACCCCCTCGCGACTTCACCATGGACCCGCACATGATTGTCATTCGATCCTTTGACGTCAACAAGCCCGGTGCCGAGATTGACGAGCTCAAGGGTGGTGTTGCCGGTGGCAGTATCTTGCACGGTGTCGTCAAGCTTGGCGATGAGATTGAGATCCGACCTGGTATCGTCTCTCGTGACGAGTCCGGATCGCTCAAGTGCACGCCCATCTTCAGCAGAGTCGTTTCCCTCAACTCCGAGGCCAACGACCTCAAGTACGCCGTGCCCGGTGGCCTGATTGGTGTTGGTACCCGCATCGACCCGACGCTCTGCCGAGCCGACCGTCTGGTCGGTTTCGTCCTCGGTCTCAGGGGCAGACTGCCCGAGATCTACAGCGAGATCGAGGTCAACTTCTACCTCCTGCGACGTCTGCTCGGTGTGAGGACCGCCGATGGCAAGCAGGCCAAGGTCGCCAAGCTGGCCAAGAACGAGGTCATCATGGTCAACATTGGCTCGACCTCGACCGGCGCCAAGGTTGCGGCCATCAAGAACGATGCCGCCAAGCTCGTCTTGACCAGCCCTGCCTGCACCAACATTGGCGAGAAGGTCGCTCTGAGTCGACGTATTGAGAAGCACTGGCGTCTCATTGGTTGGGCTACCATTGCTGCGTAAGTTTTCCCTCCAATGAGAGCGCGAGTCCGAAAGAAATGCTTGCTAACGTCGCATCCTAGCGGTGTTACGTTGGAGCCCAGCATGTCCTGAGGGAAGGTTGGGAAATGATTCATGTAGCAGAAAAAGAGTGCATCCGCCACAATGCCTAACGATGAAGATGTTTCTCTTGTCAAGGCAGCACGGGAGACCTGAGCTTCGCGGGATCAGAAAACGGGTTAGAGCGGCCAGCGCGATAGAGCGATGTGCGAAAGCGCGCCAGGCAGGGGCGAGTCGGCCCATGACGGTGGGTTTGCATTGGGTTGATGGGCATTACCGGCTCGCGAGGCGAAGGGGGGGGGGGGGGGGGGGCACATGCTGTTAATACGTCCCTGGAGTTTGACAACCCTGACCAGAATTACAGTCTCTAGAAGAGGGAGGAAAGGACAGCAGCTTGCAACAATCGACTTCAAAGTTACGCGAAGCCGGTTGCTGTGTTTATATTATTTTCGCACCTTTCGGGCGTGCTTGACGAGGTTCTCAATGACCCCCTCAAAGGCCTCGCGGTCGCCAATTTTCTCGTCTGTCCGCTTCTGCCAGTACTCCAACATTTCCTTGGCCGTGTCCTGCATGGACTCTAGCTTGGCCACGTGCTCCTTGAGCTCCTCGATTGTCATCCCGTTGAGCGCCTCATCCGTAGTCGTGCACAAGTACCGCGCAGCCACCAAGTCCAGCTCCGGCTGCGGCGGCGGACCTTTGCGTCCTCTAGAGCCCGTAGGCTTGCCCTGCGTGTCCACCGACGTTGATGAGGCGTTGGCCTCGCCCTGCCGCAGCCGTGTGGCAGAGCGGGAATCGCTCGATGTGCGGGGGGAGTTGGCAGGGATGGTAAGGGAGGGTAATATGAGCTTCTTTTGTTTAGAAGCTGGAAGAATCTCGTCGAGATCGACTGGTACGCCCAGCGAGACGAGGAAGAGCCGACGGGTGCGGGAGCGAATCCAGTCAGGCGGAGCGAGCGGAGGAGGCGCGACGAGCTGCGACCAGAGCGGCGCCGCACGAGGCGTCATGAATATGGACATATCTTTGGGAAGAGGGGGTGGTGTTGGGCAATCGAGCTCATCCGGCGGGAAGAGTGCATCAAGGTAAGGCTCTATGGACGACAGGATCTCGTCGGCGCTCAATCCATCGAAGTCTGGTATCGGCTGGAGGATCGTAAGTCAGCCACACCGCGCAGAGTTGATGGGGGCAACCTTACAAATGGCAGGGCAAACGGCTGCACGGCAAGGGCCGGTGCAGCCGCCGATGCCAGCGGCGTGGCCTGGAACCCATCCTCGAAGTCGTCGAAGTCATCATCTTGGCCGCCCTCCTCGAAATCGTCAAAGTCATCACCAAAGTCGTCGTTATTACTCCGAACTTCGCCTTCGGCAGTGATCTCCACGTCCGGTGTGGCATCGGCGGCCCGTTTTGCTTGAAACTCTTCGGAGGGTGACCGAATGCCCGTATCCGGTGCTTCCTCGACCACTGTCACCGGCACGCCTTCTGTAGTCTCGGCGTCCCCAGCTTCCATGATTTGCCTGTTGACGTTGGCGAGGGGTGTAATAGGGTCGTCCTCCTCGGCGCATACGGCGATCTGGTCTGGCTTCGCATCTTGCTCGCGCATCTGGTGCGCTTCGGTGCCTGGGACCTCGCCGTACGACGGTTCGTTGTCAACCTTCTCGACACGGGTAGTCGGGATCGGGGAGAGGCACCCGGGGCTCACGGGGCCTGATTGCGCATCCGTGAAACGATCATCGTCGTCGGAAGACTCAGCTACATGATTGTCAGTCTGGTCCTGGTGCGGCAAAAGATAAAAGGGCTAGCGACGAACATAATTGCCGCGCACCGGGATCGGCCACGTTCGTTTCTGGTGGAGGCTCGAGCCCCTCGGAGCTGGCCATTGTTTACGGTGGGCGCGGGCGACGTTGTCTCGGCTCTTAGTGCAGTACTATTCTGGACTCCATGGAAGTGATGGGCGATGTTCTGAGGAAGTTTGCGCAATATGGTGGCAGAGTGAAGAATGCCCGGACTGGATCAATGGTCGTTGACGTTCGATGGAGTCACGGCCGTTATTGATGGGTGCGGCTATCTCGTAGACGGGTTCTCGACAGCCTAATATGCTTTCCTTGCAGCAATAGAGTCTATATGGGCAGTGCCTTATTGGGTGATATGTAATAATGGCGTGGCACAGCAGAGGTCACAGCATAGTAGTATGCAGTTGGGTAGCAGACTGAGTATGGATAAGGGAGGTTCGCTTGTATCGACAGCATCGAGGTCCATCACGTGGGGCCGTGGAAGGCAATGCCTTCGCGGGCGCGAACCAGGTACAGAAAGTCAAGGTACCCCGGTACCTGTACCTCACCCGTTCGGCGTTTCTCGTTGGCTGGCGCATAGGGAAGCTGCCACTGACGCTTTGCCATTTAAGTTAAGTTACTTTACCGCCCAAGAAAAGAGGCTACCGGAGAGTTAGCAAAAGGGCCTTTATCATCCTCAGCCTTCCTCTACTCAACAACTGTCGACGAGGTCTCCTCTTTGCAGGCATTGCCCGGTCATTCCATCGCGTCAATCACTTTTGCTTTTGACTGTTTTCAGCGTTTCGAAATCTTGATCTCCTCACGTTCTCCATTCTCTTTGCTATGGTAGCGTGGTGAACAAAATTATTCTGCCCAGCTTCCAGCCTCGCCAACTGGCTCGCCTTCTGCTCACCGAATCCCCGAGCGACCGACCTCTGGCGAGGTCTTCGCCGCAACGGACATGTCGTTCAAGTTCGGAACTCCCAGCACGTCGGGCGATCAGTCGAAAGCAAACACGTCTACGGCACCCGCTGCAGGTGGTCTTTTCGGATCAGCCTCTGGCACGAGCACACCCAGCTTTTCCTTCGGAAACTTGGGGGCCGCGTCTGGTGGGAACGCCTCGACACCGACGGCCGGTACGACGTCTATCTTCGGACAAAAGACTGGCGGCGACGCGCAGAAACCGACGACCAACCTCTTCGGCGGTGCCTCGTCTTCTACTCCCAGCGCGACACCAGCATCTGGGAATATGTTTGGCGGCAACGCTTCGACTACCCCCTCCACCGGCGGCGGGATCTTTGGCGCGCTCAAACCAGCCAGCAATACTCCTTCGACCTCGACTCCTGCCAATGGAGGTATCCTAGGCGGCGGCTCTTCCTCGACACCTGCGGCTGGGGGCATTTTTGGAGGATCGGGCGCCACTGGTAGCAAGCCGGCGTCGAATATCTTTGGAGGTGGTGGCTCAACTCCCAGTACAGGAGGGGGGCTCTTTGGGTCTCAAAACAACGCGACACCTGGTCAGTCAACGCCCACGCCTGCGGCGGCACCGAGCTCGGGTATGTTCGCCAGCACTGGCAACTCGCTGTTCGGGAACAAGAGCGACAGTACGCCCAGTGCTCAGGGCGCTGCCTCGGCTACTCCGGCGAAGCCTATGTTCTCCTTGGCATCAACTACACCTGCCGGAGCACCACCCTCCGACGCGGCCAAGCCTGCTGCGACTGGCGCACCCTCGCAAACGAGTACACCTGCATCGGGGCTCTTTGGTGGACAAAGTGGCGGCGCTACTTCCTCAGCCGGCGGCTTGTTTGGCGCAAAGCCCGCAGCTAGCTCCGGCACAACTACAGGAAACCTATTTGGAAACGCGGCGGGTAGCTCTACTCCGGCATCTTCTGCTGCGCCAGCGAGCACCACCGCAGCCTCTGGTACAGCGAGTGCCCTCTTTGGCGCCAAACCGGCAGCTGCAGCAACGACTGGAGCGTCTGCCACAGCTCCAAGCGGGAGTCTTTTCGGGGCCGCTGCTTCTAGCAGCACGCCGACTCAAGCTTCCTCGACTGCCGCTCCTGCTACCGGGGGAGGCTTGTTCGGCAGCAAACCAGCTGCATCTACCGCTACTTCTGCCGCAGCTCCAGCACCATCATCAGGTGCTGGAGGCATGTTCGGGAACGCACAGTCGAATACCAGCGATTCCACATCGAAGCCTGCTTCTTCCCTCTTTGGCGCCGCGCCCGCTGCCAGTACCTCTCAGCCAGGCCCTGCGGGAGCGACTTCAGCAAGCGCAACGCCAGCGGCGGGAGCTGGCGGACTGTTTGGAGCCAAGCCCGCAACAGAGGGTACGGATAAGGATAAGACTGGTCAAGCAGCCAAGCCAGCCACTCAGAACGGAGGTGCAAACGCACTGGGCGCATCGACAAGCGGGCCAACTTCGCAGATCCCGCGGCTAAAGAACAAGACAATGGAGGATATCGTCACTCGGTGGGCCTCAGACTTGTCCAAGTATCAAAAGGAATTCAAGGAGCAAGCTACCATTGTCTCGAGTTGGGATAGAAATCTCGTTGACAATGGCGAGAAGATCCAGAAGCTGTACCTTGACACGTTCGAAGCTGAGCGAGCCAGCCATGAAATCGAACGCCAGCTTGTTGCGGTTGAGAGTCAACAGGACGAGCTCGAGGCCTGGCTTGACCGGTACGAATCAGAGGTCCAGGATATGTTTGTCAAGCAGATCGGGCCGGGCGAGCAGCTGGCTGGACCGGATCAAGAACGAGAGCGGACGTACAAGTTGGCGGAGAAACTCACACAACAGCTTGACGAGAAGTCTCGTGATCTATCCAAAATGGTTAAGGAAATCAACGATATTTCCGGGACTCTCAGCAAGGGAACAAAAGCAGAGGACCCGGTAAGCAATTCACACGCCACTACATTCAAATACTTACTGACTGAATATCGCAGCTCAGCCAGATTGTTCGCGTGCTCAATGGACATCTGACACAACTCCAATGGATCGATGCGCACGCCGCTGCTCTTCAAGCCAAAGTTTCTGCGGCGCAAAAGACAAGTGTCGCAATGAGCAGCCACTATGCCGGAGCAGAAAACGACGCAGCCGAGAGTTTTTATCGGTCGTATATGGGACGGCGATGAGCCTGTTGGAAACTTTGGAGTTTGGGGTCGGACAACGGGTAAATGGACTGAAATCCCGAAGCACCTGGGTAGCTTAGACCGAGGTAACATGCAAATTCGGACCGTTTGGGTCCCATCGCTACCAAAATTGGTTCCGCAGTGGGCATTACCATGCGAACATTTTGCTACATGCTTTCAAACTGCGATTTCAATCTTTTTGATCCTTTGCAATTTTGTTGATACACGGACCGGCCCCTTAGTTCTGCTCGCCACCCTGGTCCTTGGTGATCTCATCGCTGAGGCGTGGGGTTAGCTACGGCACGCATGTCAGAGTTCGGGTGTAGGTAGTGAGAAGGTCACGAACATGTGCTTGGACAGACGGTCGAGGTGCTGCTGCTGCTCGGCGAGCTTGGCCTTGAGCTCGAGGAGCTTCTCCTTCTCGCGCTGGCGGATGGCGTAGTCCTCGTTGGCCCTCTCGCGGCGCTGAAAGGCATCACTGCGTTCAAGAGCCAAAATCAGTATCGTGCGCCACGTTCAAGGTCCTTCAAATTCCTTTGGTGGTCCAGTCAGGCGGGAGGAAACGTACCCTTGGCCGCCCGTCTTGGGGGGGGCGCCAGTATCTCCCTGGGCCATGGCGCGGGAAGTCGTGGAAAAGGCGGCGGCTCGCAGGGGACGGAAGACGGCCGTCCTGGTTAGAGTCGTGCGAAGAAGCATAGTGGGCGAGTATTGGAAGGAGGCGAGCGCGCGAAGCGATTTGGTGTGAGTGAGTCTGTTGGGGTGTGAGGGAGGGAGAAGGTCCAGAAAGAGGTATGACGTTGGCGGATGGAGAGGGAAAAGTAGTGGTTCCGAGGAGAGCCTCTTACTGGACAGAGCAGAGAGCTCGGTGCAAGTCGAGAACCTGCAAAGTGGGCTGATGGAGGTACGGGGTACAAGGAAGGGGGCAGCTTCGGCCGTCAGCTCTCTCATGGACTTCGACTGCCTTGGATGCCTATCAGCTTGGGGAGGTCGGTTAAACCATGGTACGCGATCAAGTTGGTGTCTTACAAGCGCCTTCATAGGAATCAATTATTCGAGCTACAATACAGCCTACGTGCAGTACTGTGCAGGGCTACCTGCGAGAAGCATTAAAGACGGCATCGCCCACATCGCCCAGGCATCGCCCAAGGTGATCATGCCGTCCTGCTTCACTGTAAACACATGCTCCAGATGTGGTGGAGCACGTTCATCACTGCCTTATTTCGCGGCGCTTCCGGGAGTTTCCAATGGGGCGACCGTTGGACAGGACAGGAGGAGACGGACACCAGGCAGAATGTTTCGGTTTCTGGTGAGGCGCACAATGCCCACGACAAAGGCCTACAATGCTGCACAATAAGATGTCGTCGACTCAGAATCGGTAGGTAAAGGGAGGCACGATATCACTTGTCGCAACATTTAACCATGGCTCCATTGGTGAATTGCCGGTGCCAAGGTCAGGCACAACGGTGTCAGACGTGAAGCAAGCAGATGCAAATCGACATATGTACTGTATTGTGAATCATGCAACGCAGTCTACGAAGTATTGGTCCATGGCATTCGACGATTCTGACAATGTGCCATGCATGAGGCGCGCAAGCATGTGCGTGCCTGGAAAACCGTCCTGGCCCGTGACACGTTGGCGTCGTTTCCCGAAGACAGGCTGGCGGGCAAAGGGCACGCGCACGCTGCCGGGCGCCTATTTTACTGCAACTTACAGCGGACGTGGAGTCAGGGACCTGAGTCATGGCAGGGTGCGAGTTGCCCCGGCGCCCGTCGTCGCCTCCGGGTGGCCGTGTCGTGCGAGCCTCGGAGGGGAGGATCCGCGATGACGTCTTTGGCTCGCTGGGACAGAAAGAGAAAAGGAAAAATAACAGCCAGCAGAATGGCTACCGTCATCGACCAACCAGCCAAACGCCCAAGCCGTGATAAGCCTGATGGAGACCCAAGGGGCATGTGTTGACGATTTCTCATCTGGTCGCCGGCACGACGGAGAGTCCATCATTGACGTCTCTTCAATGCATTGGCTTCTTTCTTTTACTGGGCTTTCAGGGTAGGCGGGCGTCTCAGTCACGATGGCGCCCGACGACTGGACCAAGAGGCAGAGAAACACGGGGGCGCCGGAGCCTTGGTACCCGATACCGCTTCGACGCATTGGGTTTCCCCATCAGAGGCCGGTACTCTGATACAAAGGTCGAAGCCCGACAATCAGCCAGGCCCGAACCAATGTCCCAGGCTGACATTAAGGGCTCGAGTGGAGAAGAAGGGGGGGAGGGGAGAAGAAGCATCAAGGGCTGAGGCACAATTCATACATTGCCTCGTCTGCCAATGTTGTTTCTGGTCATGTTGCTCGTACCGGCCTCGACTGCTGCGGAGGATTGCTGCTGTTTCCTGTGGCCTGGGCGGTCATTTTCAGCGGGTTGGGCGCTGTATTCTGGGTTCGGCACGAGAGGTTGGACAACTTGCTTGTGCACGAGGATACCGCAGAGGTACCTGGTCCGGCTGCCCGTGGTGTGTACACGAGAGGTGCAGAGGACTTTCTACGGCGACCAGTCCGCAGCCTGATTCGTGGCCCTTGACGGCGACTGGACAAGTACCTGCTCATCATGCGGATACATGAATCTGCGTTCGGCGGCGCGTCACCAATCATGGACGGGACGTGGTGGCCGAACGAGAACGAACGAAACCAGAAGCCAGAAACAGACACCCGGTTAGACGCCACGCCCCTCCCCCCCCCTTCCCTCCCCGTGGTCTTTGCGAAGACACTGGAACCCCCTCCCCATCCGCACTTGCACCCCCTCCCCCCCCTGCGGAACAGGACTGGACCTGAGCCACTAGGAGGCGTGATTGGCAATTGGGCGGCTGCATAAAAGTTCACCACAGCCTGCTGCTTGTTCCGGCCTCCGTCCCGAACCCCTTCTCACTCATCAATTTCCATACAAGTCCACGCTTCCTCTTTTCGCCCGTCAACCCAAACTCGACTTGCAAAACCGCACCCCCAACAAACCTCTCCCCCCCGGAGTTTCCATCGTGTACCGCGCATCACGACCGCCGCCGCTTCGTCCTCGCTTCTCGCAACGTAACGTGATACTCGAATTGGAAAGCTAGCCTTGCGCTTTTGGCGGCAATCCTCGGCCTTTTGCTTTTTGAAACCGCAACTCTCTCGTCTCGTCGACTTTCTGCTACTGCATCCGGTACGTTCGTTTTGATTCATCTCGTTCGATTCGCGTGTTCTGTTACTTGCTTGCCTGGACTGCTCTTTCTACTCGATGCCATTGCGGCGCACCCCTCCTTGTGGTTGTCCCCCCTCCCTTCCCCCTCTGTCGTCATGGCTCCTCCTCCTCCCATCGACCCATGTGAGAGAAGGCCGCAGTTGGGGACTGCGCACGCGATAAGGGCGACAGCATCTCGCAGACAAGTCCTCAATCACCTCGACTGCCTCGCACAGCTGTACCGTGGCGTCGTCGGCACCTTTCTTTTGCCTTTGGGGTTGGACGAGGGGCGACATTTCGATACACGTCGTCGCCTTACCGAATTGCTGTCGCGCCCTTTCCCTCCCCCTCCCCTCCCCTCCCTCTCAAAAGCCCCATCGTCGAAACCCCCACTACGGCAAAAGGCGCCAGGGCCTCACCGTGGGCGGGGAAAGTCAACGTCGACTAGAATTGCTCTCTATCACGACTGAGCCATTTCTTGCAAATATACACGTCCATCCGATCTTGCCTGTAAATTTTCGACAATTTTGCCATCCCGCATTCTGCAATTCCATCGCAGCCGCACCACTTGGTCAGCCCGTCTAGACCCCTCTGCGCTTGCTGGCCTCCGCTTTCATTGGCATCCACCACTCGCATACCCACTTTTCTCGCGCATACCGCCTGGCCTACTACCTCTTTCCCTGCATCTCCCTGCGCCTCTCTTCAACATATCAACCAGACAATCCGTCGTCATTGGCAACAGAACACGCTCGACGAGCCTCTTTACTGACATCTCCTTCTCTCGCAAAGTCTAGTCACCGCCAAAATGGGTCACGAAGATGCTGTCTACCTGGCCAAGCTCGCCGAGCAGGCCGAGCGGTACGAGGGTAAGCCTGCGCCCTAACGTCGCGCCTTCGGGAGACGCTTCCTCGATGCTAACCGGCATGCGCCATTGCAGAGATGGTCGAGAACATGAAGATCGTTGCCTCCGAGGACCGTGATCTTACCGTCGAGGAGCGCAACCTGCTCTCCGTCGCCTACAAGAACGTTATTGGCGCTCGCCGTGCCTCCTGGAGAATAGTCACTTCCATCGAGCAGAAGGAAGAGTCCAAGGGCAACTCCTCCCAAGTCACCCTCATCAAGGAGTACAGGCAGAAGATTGAGGCCGAGCTTGCTAAGATCTGCGACGACATTCTCGATGTTCTTGACAAACACCTGATTCCCTCGGCCACGTCTGGCGAGTCCAAGGTCTTCTACCACAAGATGTACGATTATACCACGCGACATGGAAAGCGCGCTGTTTTGAGATCATCCGCTGACTAGTGCTGCAGGAAGGGCGACTATCATCGCTACCTCGCCGAGTTTGCCATGGGAGACCGCCGCAAGGACTCCGCCGACAAGTCCCTCGAGGCCTACAAGGCTGCCACCGACGTCGCTCAGACCGAGCTCCCCCCAACCCACCCCATTCGCCTCGGTCTTGCGCTCAACTTTTCCGTCTTCTACTACGAGATTCTCAATGCCCCTGACCAGGCTTGCCACCTTGCCAAGCAGGCCTTTGACGATGCAATTGCTGGTATGTGGCTATGCACTTGAACGAAATCTGGATTGCCTCACTAATCCATCTCACAGAGCTCGACACCCTGAGCGAGGAGAGCTACAAGGACTCGACCTTGATTATGCAGCTTCTGCGCGACAACCTGGTATGCCCTTGTGAAACGCGTATTTTCGGATTTTGCTAACAGTCTGATAGACGCTCTGGACGTCCTCCGAGGCCGAGACCAGCGGTGCTGCCGCTCAGGCCGACGCCCCTGCCAAGGAGGAATCGGCCGCCGCCGCCGAGCCTGCCGCCTCCAGCGAGGAGCCTAAGGCTGCCGAGTAAAATGGGCAATGGGAAAAGAAGCAGATAAAGGCTTTGATCAAGCTGGTATTGGGTGGGCCGGTGTCTACGGAGTGGACGGTAAGACCTCGTTTACTTATTTTGTTGACCAAATGCTTCGGCATCGTTTTGGTAACGTGCGCATACGCGAAATGGAGAGGAATTGCCTCTGCCAGCTGACCGGCAAGGAGACTAAAGGAGAGCATTATGGAAGTTCTGCTTTTAGACTCTTGTGCGTAACGGTCTGGACAATCACAAAAGAAAAAAATCACTAAATTTGCTTTCAATACACCAAACATACATTGCGCAAAATATCTCGGGTTTCCTGTGATGACAAGAATATGCCGCGTATGCTTTAAGTGGTGTCGCATGACCGCACGGGCGTGCTCGTTTGAATACGGCACCGCAACCCAATAGGAGCAGGTAATCAGACCTCGGTGTTTTGTACAATGGTAAACCCTTTATTGGATGGGTCACTCTCCATGGCCAAGGACATACTGGCCCTACTCAGGTATGCAAAATAAATCACGGGATGTGCTTGGCAGAGCTTGAGTGCCCTGTGCGATACTTTCAACTCATTGTTGAGTGAGGTTCCTGTTCTTCTATAACTGCGAAATGCACTCTTAACCATAGACTACAGTCTTGACACCCCACCATGAGCAGGCCCTCCTCTCCTGCATCCATCAAGTCGTCTTCGTTGAATGAGTAGCCCCGTCCGTTGCCGCACCGACAAGATCTGTACCAGCGATCCTCACCTTCGTCGAAGAGCAGGTCGTCGAGATCGACGTTTTCAATTCCTGTCTGAAAGCCGCCCGCGCCAGGCCCAGGTCGTGCCGAATGTGACAGGAGCAGCTCCTTGTCGTAGGCGGCGCGAAGAGATGACGAGGAGAGCACGGTGAAGGCCCTGCTGATTTGGTCGATTGTGAAAGTGGGTGTCCGGGGGGCTGCTGGGCGGGGTGGCTGAGGGGATGAGGAGGTGCTTGTGGACGCCTTGTCAGGGTGGTTTCGAAGGAGGGCGCGATGGTAGGCTCGCTTTATGAGAGATGCGACGTCTTGGGTGCTTGCGTCGAGCATGGCTGGGGTGAGGCCGAGGGCTTCATAATGAGTCGGCGGGTTGGGCGCGCAGGCCTCGGATGAGGAGGGAGTGGCGGCCATGTACTGGGCGAATACAGCTGTTGTACAGATGAAATCGCCTTAGCTGACTTGAGTAAAGATGACAGAAAAATGAGCGAAGACTTGATGAGTATTTCGCCGCAGATTTGTTACTGGCTGTGATGAGTGAGTAAAAGATTGAATGGCTTTTTCATGAGTAAATTCGACATCACGTGATGCGCTATGCGATGTGATATGGAAAGTCCGACGTCGACCCAGGAGACGACAAAAGGTCGAAAACTGCATAAAGAAGTTATTGAATACATGGTATATGTACAGAAGCCACAGTAGAGAGAACGTCGCTCTATTGGGCGCGAGGTTGTCGTCGTGCTTATTTGGGCCACTTGGTCCAGTTTCTCTTTCCAACCTAGAGACAAGTAAAGGTCAGTAAAGACAAGTCTGGCGCAAAGACAGGGAGTGATGGCCGAGAAGGAGAGACTTTACCCGTTTCCAAGCCTTGATGAGTCTGGGCATTGCCAGCATAGCCTTTCTCCTCCCTTCCATCCTAGATTTCGACAGTTAGCATTGTCGCCAGTCAAGCAGATAATAAGGGAATGAAAAGAGTCAAGAAAAAAGAGAGCATACTTTGCAATCATGTGCCTCTCGTGCTTGTGGCCCTTGACCTTTTGGCCAACACCAGTGCCCTTGACCCTCAGACCGTGCTCGACGCGGTAGGCCAGCTGCCGCTCGGTGCCCTTTGCCGTCTCCGGAAGCAGCTCCTCGACGCCGTGCTGGCGGGCCATCTTGACGAGCTGGGCTTGGCGACGCTGCGAGTAAACGGGGTCCTGCCAGCGGCCTGTTTGCGGGTGCTTGAGCCAGCGGAACGGGTTGGGCCGCCTCTCCTGGTAGGGAGTCGGCTTCACGGTCTCGCCCTCGGGCAGGATAGCGGCGGGCGGCCAGCGGGCGAAGAGGCGCTGCAGCGGCTGGGGGAGCGCCTTGGCCATCTGAATAAAGCGCGACGCCGACGCCGACGACGCCAACGGTGCCGCGGCCATTTTGGTATGAATGAGGGATGCTCTTAGACCAGAGGAGATCGAACAGGTCCAATCAATCGTCGAAAATTCAAGACTGGGTGCTCCCGGTGAGCAATGTCGAATCGCGTAGCTGGTCGAGGGCTCTCTACCAGAATGATGGATGGATTTGCCTCGAGGCTGAGCTAGCGACCGGGGTCATGTCCAACCCTGGAAGCTTCTACAGGCACTATGATTGGCTGCCCTAGCTACACCGGCAGGAGACCCACTATGGATTTCTCAGCCTTGTCACCACAGGCTCAGAGAGTCGTGCAGCTGCCGATTTCCAGACTTGAATCCCTTATCATCTTTCTAGCATTTTCCCATCCCCCCATTCTCAACAAAGACATCGAAACCTCTACCTACTCACCGGAGATCTGATTTTGGAAAATTGAGAGACGCGACAACAGGATGCCGCTCGACATCGAGCAAATCCTCAAGGAACGAAAGGCTGCCGCTGCCGCTACGGCCAAGCCACGCTTCATCCCCAAAGCCGAACGCGAACGACTCGCTGCCGAAGAGTCGAAGAAGAAGGAGAACGAGAAAAAGCAAAAGGCCGCTGAGGAAGCCCAGAAAAGAAGAGAGGAAGAGCGAAAATGGGAGGCGCGAGCAAATGGCTCCTCCGCAACTGCTAATGGCAGTTCCAATGGATCCGCGCTCGTTCCAACGGGGCCTCGAGCCATGAATCCACCTCAGGGACGCGGTCGCGAAACCAAGAAATCGGAAAAAGGTATCGGCGACAAACGGTCGGCAGAGGACATTGAGGCATCCCTTCTGCGCTCGCGGTACCTGGGGCCGGAGGTGAATCTACATTCGAGCTTCTCGGCCAAGAAGAAGCGCATGCGGACGACGGAGAAGAAGTTCAACTTTGACTGGGATGCCGACGACGACACTACGCGAGAACATGACCCCCTATATGCGGATCAAAGCGTCAATCGCGGAGGCTCGCTCGCAGGCATCGGCGGCGAATACGACGAGGAGGCAGAACGGCGAGCACGAAAGCGGGCGCACATGATTGAGCAGCGAGACCGGGAACACGGAAGAGAACGAGCAAAAGGCATCATGGAAGACTTTTACCGCGCACGCGCCAAGGCCAGGGAGAGGGCGGAGCGGACAGGCCTGGGCCGCCACTGGTCCGACAAGGAGCTCGAGGAGATGCGCGAGCGCGACTGGAGGATATTCAAGGAGGACTTTGGCATCGCGACAAAGGGCGGCAGCATACCCAACCCAATGCGCAATTGGGGCGAGTCTGGCCTGCCGCGGCGGCTGCTGGACATCATCAACCGCGTGGGCTACAAGGACCCAACGCCGATTCAGCGGGCAGCGATCCCCATTGCCCTGCAAGCACGCGACCTCATCGGTGTTGCCGTCACAGGTTCCGGTAAAACGGCAGCGTTTTTGCTTCCGCTGCTCGTCTATATCTCGGATCTGCCACCTCTTACAGAGGTTAACAAAAACGATGGCCCTTACGGCCTTATCCTGGCGCCGACACGTGAGCTAGTGCAGCAGATCGAGACGGAAGCCATGAAATTTGCCGACCCGCTGGGCTTCCGATGCGTCAGCATCGTCGGTGGACACTCACTCGAGGAGCAGGCCTTTTCACTGCGCAACGGTGCCGAGATCATCGTGGCAACACCCGGTCGTCTAGTCGACTGCATCGAGCGGCGGCTGCTGGTACTGGCTCAGTGCTGCTACGTCATCATGGACGAGGCGGACCGCATGATCGACTTGGGCTTTGAGGAGTCGGTTAATAAGATCCTCGACGCGCTGCCTGTGACCAACGAGAAACCCGACACGGATGACGCTGAGAATGCGCAGCTCATGAAGAGCTACTTGGGCGGGCGCGACCGATACCGCCAGACCATGATGTACACGGCGACAATGCCGCCGCTCGTCGAGCGCATCGCCAAGAAGTACCTGCGGCGACCGGCCATTGCCACGATCGGTAACGCAGGCGAGGCAGTCGAGACGGTTGAGCAGCGGGTCGAGTTCGTCTCGGGCGAGGACAAGCGCAAACGCAGGCTGCAGGAGATCCTGGCCTCGAAGCAGTTCGCGCCGCCCATCATCGTCTTCGTCAACATCAAGCGCAACTGCGACGCCGTGGCGCGCGACATCAAGGCCATGGGCTACTCGGCCGTCACCCTGCACGGTTCCAAGACGCAGGAGCAGCGTGAGGCCGCCCTCGGCTCCGTCCGCGCGGGCCAGACGCAGGTGCTCGTCGCCACCGACCTCGCCGGTCGCGGCATCGACGTGCCCGACGTCTCGCTCGTCATCAACTTCAACATGGCCATGAGCATCGAGAGCTACACGCATCGCATCGGTCGTACGGGTCGTGCCGGCAAGAGTGGTGTCGCCATCACCTTCCTCGGCAACGAGGACGCCGACGTGCTGTACGACTTGAAGCAGATGCTCAGCAAGAGCTCCATCTCAAAGGTCCCCGACGAGCTCCGCCGACACGAGGCCGCGCAGTCCAAACCCGTGCGCGGCGGCGGCGGGGGAGGAGGGAAGAAGGACGAGAGCGGCGGCGGCAGAGACGGCGGGGGAGGAGCAGGCAAGGGAGGATGGCAATAGGTTCTGAATGATTGTACGAGCCATTGAAGTAGCAGAGACAAGGTCTCTCCGAAGAAAGACTTGGTTCACCGGCAATTGCGAATCACGCATCATATCCAGGTGGTTCTTTTCTGGTAGAAGAAACCAACATGCCATGAGTAATACCAAGAGCAGAAATCGAGCCATAGCTATTTGAACCACGTAAAATGCAGGCGCATCTACACCCTCTACATTCTATCCGTGTATACAACGACCCCTGCCCCCTACACGCCCCTTCTACTCAAGCTTGAGCTGCTCAAACTGCTTAATCGTCTCCTGGAAGCTGTGCTCCTCCTGCCGGGCATCGGCCAGCCTCTGCCTCTCGGTCTCCTGGACCTCGGCCGACACCTTCTCCTTGTAGCCCGGATCGGCGAGGAGCTTCTCCTGCCGCTGGGCCGTGGCGCGCGCCTTGTCGAGCTTCTTCTGCGCCTTGGCGATCTCGGCGTCCATGTCGACGCGGCCCTTGACGTACAAAAAGACGGCGGCGCTCGTCGACACCGGGTACGCGACGCAGCCGGCAGGTCGGGGCGCGTCAGGCCCAATGACCTTCATGTCCTTGACGGCCTTGCCGCTGAGGGACTTGATGGAGGTCACCTCGTTGTTGCAGTTCTTCAGCGCCGTCTCGTTGTACGCTTGAATGATGACTGTTTATGGCTGTTAGTGAGGCTGCTCTTTCTTTGACCTGGTTAGAGTGGTGTTGAGAAACTTACCCTCGGCGTCAGTCTTGACTGCGTACTCTGCCATGAGGGAGCGCGCTGCCTTTGTGCAGCCCAGGACGAGCTCGTAGGCCGCTTCGGACTCGGGGTCGTCGAGAGCAGCATTATACTGAGGATACTTGGCGACCATGATAGACTTGGTGTTGTCATCGGGTCTCCGAGGCATGCGCTGCCACATCTCCTCGGTGATGAAGGGCATGAAGGGGTGAATCAAGGTCAGGGCCGTCTCCAAGGCTGTGTAGAGTGTCTGAATGGCAGAGTTCCGCTCCTCCTCGGTGCCGTCGCGGATGATGGATTTTGAGTTCTCAATGTACACGTCGCATAGCTCGGCGTACCAATAGCGGTAGACGATGATGGTCGACTTTGAGAACTCGCGCTCGGCGAGAGCGATGTTGATGTCTTTCGTCGCGCTATTCATCTTGTGCAAGATCCACCGCTCGGCCAGAGTCTTTCCTCTAACAGCGCCATCCTTGGATGGAACAAAGTCTTGAGGGAGGCTGCCCAGAACGTACTTGGTAGCTTGGAACTGTGAAGAGAGTCAGACCAAGAATCCAGATGGCGAAAGGAGGCAACTTACAATCTTGTTACAGAACTTGCGGTATGCGTGAATCCTATGACTATTAGCGGTTGAAAATGGATCAAAAAAGATGGCCGACTTACACCTTGACATCCAAGTTGATATCACCACCACCAGTGGTGGCGTTGATCATGGTGAAACGCAGGGCGTCCGCACCACATTGGGGAATGCCGTCGGGGAAGGCAGTCTTCTGATACTTGGTAGCTTTTTGGACCTCGCTAGGGTGCAGATTTCCTTGATGCAGTTTCTCGTGCAGATCCTCAAGCTTGATGCCGGAGATGACGTCCAAGGGATCAATGACGTTGCCAAGACTCTTGCTCATCTTCCTGCCCTCGGAATCACGGACGAGACTGTGGCAGTACACCTCCTTGAATGGGATCTTGCCCGTCAACTTGAGGCCGAGCGTGATCATACGGGCGATCCAGAAGAACAGAATATCCCAGCCAGTCTCCAGGACGGATGTAGGATAGAGCGTCTCGAGGTCGTGAGTCTGATTCGGCCATCCGAGAGTGCTGAAGGGCCACAGGCCAGAAGAGAACCAAGCTGAGATCCTGTTAGGAGGTTGCGCGAACAAATACGTAGGGCAGTTGCACTTACTGTCCAAGACATCCTCGTCTTGCTGCAGAGTAAACTTCTTGCCAGGCAGGGCAGCCTCCGCCTTCTTCTGCGCCTCCTCCTGACTCCTACCCGAGAACCATAGCTTATCCTCGGGAATGTCAGAGCCGCCCTCGATCTTGGCGAAGTAGACAGGGCAGCGGTGTCCCCACCACAGCTGTCTGCTGATGCACCAGTCGTTGATGTCTTCCAGCCAACGGAAGTAGCTGCGCTCAGCACTCTCCGGCTTGATGGCAATCTGGCCGTCCCTGACTACCTGCATTGCGGGCTCGGCCAGCTCCTTCATCCGGACCCACCATTGAGGCTTCATGATGGGCTCAATGATGTCCTTGGATTTCTCGCACAGCGGGACCTTCATGGGATTGTCCTTCTTGTCGACGTACAGACCCTTCTCCTTAAGAGCGTCCTGGATGCTGTACCGAACATCAAATCGCTTCTGGCCCTTGTAGGGACCAGCGTTCTCGTTCATGAGGCCGTCATCAGTGAAGATGTTGATGAACTCAAGCTTGTGCTTCTGGCCGAGGGTGAAATCGTTGGGGTCATGAGCCGGCGTGAGCTTCACGGCACCAGTACCAAACTCCATGTCGACATACTCGTCGGCAATGATGGGGAGCTTGCGACCTTCAATGAAAGGGTGAAGAGCGGTCTTGCCGACGAGATGCTTGTACCGCTCATCCTTGGGGTGGACAGCGATACCAGTGTCACCAAGCATGGTCTCGATACGAGTAGTGGCAACCTCGACAAGCTCATCGGAACCCTCGACTGGGTACTTGAAGTGCACAATGACACCAAATTCGACCTTCTTGTCGTAGCCGGGAACGTCAAGGAGCGTGCGGCCGGTCAGCTCCTTGTTCGAGACCTCGAGGTTCGACAGCGCCGTGTTCAGCTTCGTGCACCAGTTGACAAGTCTGTTTGCGCGGTAGATGATGCCCTCCTCGTGCAGCCTAACGAATGTCTCGGCGACGGCGGCTGACAGGTTGGCGTCCATGGTGAAAGCTGAAAATCCATGAGCTCGCGTCTCTCTGACCATTTGCAAGAACTCAAGGAAGTCACTTACCCTCACGACTCCAATCAAATGAACCACCCATACGAGTCAATGCCTTGTTGATGCGCTTGTGGTAGTCTTCTTTCCACTCCCAGACCGTCTCGACGAACTTGGTGCGGCCAAGGTCGTGGCGTGTCTTTTGCTGTCGCCTCCATAGCATGTTCTCGACGACGCTCTGCGTCGAGATTCCTGCGTGATCGCATCCAGGGAGCCACAAAGTCGTTTTTCCGTTCATTCGGTTCCATCGAATCATGACATCTTGCAGCGAGTCGCCGAGGGCGTGACCCATGTGCAGGGAGCCGGTAACGTTGGGAGGAGGGTGGACAATGACGAAGCTGCCTGCTTCCTTGACCTTGCCTTCGGGGGTGAACTCGGGCTTGAAGAAACCCTCCTTCTCCCACCACTCGTACCATGCCGACTCAACGGCTATGGGATCGTATGCCTTGAAGTTGGGATCATCGAACGGGCGGATTCGTTTCTTCTCGCCGGCGGGCGTGTCCTCGACGTATTCCGGGATGACCTCCTCCTCCTTCTTCTCCTTGGCCGTTTTCTCTTTCGCAGGATTGGAGGCTTGTTGTGCAGCCTTGTTCTTCTTCGCCTCGAGCTTGGCTGCCTTTTCGGCCTTCTTGCGCTCCTTTTCTACTGCCACGGGGTGTTATCGGTGACAGTCGCATTACTGGGGGGAGGTCGTCCACTCACACTCCTTCTCCGTCTTCACCTTGGGAGGACCAGAAGCGGCCGGAGCAGCACCAGCATCGGGACCAGCGGCATGAAGTCCGGAGCTGCCACTTTGCGCAGCGTTTGCGAGATCCTTCTTGGCATCGGACGGCATCGATGGCGGGGTACTTGTGCTCTCTGCAAGACCTTCGCTCGCCCCAACTGCGTGAAGGCATACTGTCAGCGACAAATAACCGGTAACGGGAGATTAACCTTCACGCACTGGGATTTCCTCTTCCGCTGTTGGTAGCCATGGTGGCGCGAATGATGCTATTCAAGGGTCGACTCGGGGAGACTGAGCGCGCCCGTAGCGCCTGAACAGCGAGTCTGAACGTCGTGGTGAACGTCCGCGCGTGAAGCCTTGGAGTGTAGGGACTTCGGCTGCTAGTGAGGGGAGAGAATTGAGGCTTATAGTGATCGAAATGGGTGACTCAGGCTCAGCTTTCCTCGAGACCTCGAAATTTTGACTCACAATCGCGATGCGCCGGCCGGCGATTTGCGAGGTGGGATGGTGAGGGGTCCCTTACATGTGGCGGTGCAGGGTTTGCAGGGGACGACATGTGCCTAATCAGGCAAATCGGAGAGCTTGAGCCACAACGGCTAGCCACACGTCATTACTGTAGTCTCATCTCTCAAGCCTCTCGATGACATTTCGCTTGTCCTACCTGTTGTGACGAACAGAATTCCTTGGTGGTATCATATCTTTCGAGTCGCCATTTTGTGGAGGGGAGATTGCAGGCATGGCGGCGCCTGGACTACTGAGGCTCCAACCGGCCATTCGTGCCCCAACCGTCCGCTTGAGTGGGCAGTCGACGTCGCGATGCTTGTCGGCCATCTCACAAGACAAAGATAACGTGATGCAAACTCGCTTTTCGTACTTTGCGCCAGCCCAGAAGCTCGTAAGCTCTTTCAGAAATCCCACAAAGTTCAATGAAAGGCTCACTATTGCAGGTGGACCAAGCACGTCTCTTCGCTAGACTCAAGGATGAGTCTGCGTTCCTGAACAACCCTCTCCGCCATAATGCTGCCGTTCTTCTGGCCACGCCGCACTTTGCGCGGCTCGTCGAGAGGGAAGGCTTCGTGGGGAAATTAAGCCAGATTCTCGCGGGCCCCAAAGGTCATCAGTATTTCCACATCTTGTGTGCCATTGTAGATCATGTACCACCGGCGTCTAAAGAAACGGGTGCGATGCAAGGAATCTCGGTCTTGCGTGGCTGGCTCGACGACACCATGCCAGATCTTTGGGATATACCGACTATATCGCCTCAAGATAGGCGGGAACAGACAGATATCTTGGCATCTCTGACCTTTGACTTTGGAAAGCCAAAGGTCACCGTCCCTTTGACGCGAACAATATTCGACAACGCGCGGCCCTCCACCCTGATCGCGGCTCGCTACGATGTCAGCGGGAGCGTCCCGAAGCTGATGAAGCAAGCCTCGAAGCAATCCCAGACGGTCAAGTTCGCCATGACGCGGCCGTTAGGGGCGACAGACGACTTCAAATTGTGGGCGCCACTGTCACCTCTGACTAAAGTTCGCAAGGTGACAGACAGCTTCGGCAACATCGTCCGGGGGATTGAAATCGACGAGACATCCCAGCCGGCATCAACGGAACTCGAAAGTGCCGTCCACAAATATCTCGAGAACACAGCTATGCCCAAAACCCGGGCCGGTCCCATAGGCATCTGGGCAATGGTTATACCGAAAAGCCACTTGTTGGATTGGGGGCTGCGGAATGGCCCATCTCCTCAACTCGATGGAGCAGAGCTGACGCGGAAACTCGTAGAAAAGACGAACGATTTCCTGAACAGCGGGTTTCGGAACCGCGGACATATATATCAAGTTTGTAGGTTTGACGCCTCCCCAAGTCTCTCGCGATGACACTGACAGACGAACAACAGTGAGCGGCGGCGGCGGTTGGGGCGCCAAAAAGGGGCTGCTCTCCTTGGATCCGCAGCGAACCCATATTCCCGCCTCAGAGGAAGAGGAGATGGCTCGCTTCATGCAGGTATTTGACAAACGCGTTGGCTTCGCGCCCGCGGGTTCTTGGATTCAGTTCTTCACCACGCCGAAAGCCCCCCCTGAAGCCACTTCGCTTGACTTGAAGGACACCGTATTCGGCGTGCCGTCGAGGGCGCACGACACGCCGCAGGCCGAGGTGCTTCACGGCGGCTACGTAGCCAAGGACCACTTCGGGGCTCTGTCCAAGGCGGGCATCTTCATAGCCGGGCCTTCGCGGGATCAGGCTCCTAATGTGGACGAGCGTAAGCTCAGTGTCCCCGGCTCTGCCATCACTACACGGAATCGGGAATATGATAGACTAGCGGGACTTGTTATGATGGCGGCGGGAGCAGAATTCTTGCTTTAGCTGTATTTGCGAGGGAAATTCGCAAAGTCAATCACATTCGCGGATATAATGGGCTCCTGTTGGAAAGCAACTTCTGCTGGTTTCTATTCCACTTTACTTCATTAGGCGCTCGGCGTGAAAGAGTCCAGCATCATCTTTCTGATTCCCCTCGCCGGCCTAAGCCATCGGCCATGATTGCAGCTACGTCCTCAAGCGTCTCTCCTCTTACCCTACTCCCGATCCTCTCAGCTCCCAGTACCTCGTCAGCGGCCACGGCGCTGTACACGGCCGCCACTCCCTGGAACAATTCCTCGCCCCAGCCACCCTCGCTGCTCATCGTGTCTGCAATCTCCTCCATCTCGCGGACCCATCGGTAAGCCTTGGGTGGCATGTCGGGGACGCCGCGTTCGGCGGCTGCCAGCGTCGCGGGCATCATACCCTCGAGCTCGCGCCGGAGCTCATGAACGACACCGAGGCGGTGCGCAGTGGCGAAGGACTGCGTCGCGATTGCTATGAACCCCTTGTTGACGGCTGCGAAGCACATCTTGAGCCCGCTCGCGGCGCCAATTTCGGGGGAGATATGACGCATGTTGAGCGTCGCAGCGAGCCGGTCGCCCCCAGGTAGAGAAGATAGCTCGTACGGCCCGGACACTGGGATGCTTGGCCGCTTCCATTTAGAGTCGATGTCGGGTCCTTGATCTGACTCCGGCTTGCGACGGGGCGGAGCTCCTAGGATGCAGCCGTCGACGAAACGTGCGGGAACTCGGGAACGCTCGAACAAATCCCTGATGCCTTTACACGTGGAAGGAGATACTGCATTCAGATCCACGAAAAACACGGGCTCTCGACCGCCTGAGCCTTGAGAGAGTACATCAATCACGCGCTGAGCCGTGGCCTCGGCGTCGCGCGGTGGGACGACAGACAGGATGACGGCGCTCTGCTGAACAAGCTCCAGGTCTGACGACGCCAATTCGACACCGGCATCTCTGGCTCGCCGCACTGTGTCTTCGCTATCTCGCTTCATCAGATTATTGATCCAAGAGAACCCTGCAAGGGTAACAATCACCTTCGTCCTTGACAGTTGGTAACCACAGAGTATCCGGCCGCCAGCAGCAGTCTCGCAATGGCCGCACCCATATCACCCATCGAAAGGATTCCTACCTTCATGACGTCACTCGCAGCTGCAGACATTTGTTCGAGACGCAATCAATAATCGGGTTGCGGTGCAAGAGTAGGTAAGCCCTCGCCTGCAAGTGTAGGTTGCTTCAGGCGCCGTCGCTGAAGCCGGTTCTGACAACGTGAGAGACACATTAGTAAGACAAACGACGCACGATGCCATGCCTTCCCTATACTACAGGGCATTTCCAGTCTTCGTCACATGCATTTTAAAACGTGGCGTACTTCTCAGAGAACCCAGCAGAAGTGCATAAATGGCGACGGAAGAGCGTGAAAGATTTGGTATCTAGCACACCGAAGGGGCACAAAACCCCTCCTGATGGCCCTCGAGAGTCGCTGTAACCTGCAGAGCTTTGACTCTTCAACAATCTTGGTAACGTACAATTACAGGAACAAAAAAAGCATCCCTACTCAATCATGTCGATGTCGTCGGCTGCAGTAGCAGGTGCGTTACCGTTCGCGGGCGCTGAAGCCGCTGGCCCGTTGCCACCAAAGTAGTCCTCCATCTCTGCGTCGAGTTCTTCCTGGGTCTTCTTAGTACGAGGGTTGCCTCGGGCTCCGCGGTTGGATTGTTGTTCTCTTGCGCCTCCTTCCCGCCGGGCTCCAGGACGTCGTCCTCCACGGCGCGGCTGAGCTGGGCTCCTGGAACGACTACCGCCACCCGGAATGTACCTATCGATGCCCCTTTTAGCTGCATCGTCCTCATCGTACCGGCGATGAGGCGACAGGGACCGCGATCTTCCTCCAGGCGCGGAAATGCGCTCTGATAGAGGACGGCCGGGCATCACAGCCGTGTCGAACGGGTTTCGCGCCGGGCCACTAGGCATGAGACTCAGCCGGATCGGTTGTCCTGAGGTACGGTCAGCAGAGTTCTTGAGACCAGATTCACGTGCTGATCTACCATTGGCATTTGCACCATCGAATTGCCGTATCGCTTCCTGGGCGTCGTCTCGGAGCTCGTAAGTGACGTAGGCGGTTCCTTCGGAACGTCCTGCACGGTCATAGAGCAGTTGAAGCCGCGTCACGGTGCCAATTCTCGCGAAGAGCTCCTGCATGGAGGTCAGCAAGGTCTCGTGACAGGCCTAGCAGAGAGAATGTTCATACGTCGAGGTCTTCTTCAGTCAAGTCGTAGTGAATATTCTCAACTCGAAGCTTGGATCCTTTCGATTCACTAGAAGGTCGCGTAAGTGGCATATTCCACCATTGGCTCGTTTGGAGAGTGCCAACTACCTGTGAGAAGGGGAATCGCGACGTCGCCTGGTGGCTGGGCCTCTGCGAGATCCTGCGAGATGTAAGCCAGGACATCTCCATGTATATGCGCATATGACTGACCTTGCTCTTCAAATCTATCGTGTACCCATTCACTGAGACGATTAACGGCGGGTCCTCAAGATGGACAATCGGGAACGGACCTGTCGATGTTGCGCGGCTCGTTTCGGGGTTCGCTTCGGTAATCGCGTCTGGGTTCGCGTCTAGAATCATTGCGAGAGTCGCTCCGACCGGGCTGCTTCGGCCAGAGAATTCAGGGTCAGCTATGAGATCCGCAACGACAATCTGATGTTCGCTGCATGCCAAGGTCCGAGGATCGATCGATACTCGAATAAGCGATAGCAGGCTTGAAGTCGGCCGAATCGGTGACGAAATGACGACGTGGAGATCATGCCAACCTGAAGGATGCCGGACTACGTCAACCGGACCGGTTGACAGTGTAAGAGACAACAGGGAAGCGTACCTTTCTAACGCCGTCACGAGGATAATCCTGACGGTCCCTACGTCGATGGTCGCCGCCGCCGCCGCCGCCTCCGCCGCCGCCTCCGCCGCGTCGATTACGAGGACCGCTACTGCGCTGAACGGGAGACATGAAGTCAGCTTCGTTGCCTCCAAGACTGACGATGTAAGCACGAGTCGCTTATACGCACGCTGTCGGCGATGATCTCGTCGAGGCCACGGTCCATCTTATCGGCCATGACGGGCAGGGAGCGTGTATCGACCTTAGCTCGGACGCGGCAAAGCTTGATAGGGTATCGAGAAAGAAAGTTGTCTTCCGGGTGAGAAAATCGCTTCAGGAGGAAGATCGGGTGAGCTATCGCGACATGGGTTTTCGCGGTTTGCAGTAGGTGATGCTGAGGCTGCAAGCAAGCGCCTTGATGGCTGATTGAAGTCAGGGTTTCAATGGCCCAGGGCTTTGGCGTTGGCGGCTTGGGTCAGGCTTGTCAGGGGCGCCGACTGCAGATAAGGGATACATTGGATGTCAAAAAGAGACGTTTCATTTGCGGGCACTCCACCAATATCTGATGTACTGCTAGCTGCATCGATGTACTCGGATACCTTATGCGGATTCAAGGTTCTTTCCGGAGAAGCATGTACGAAGAGGACGGCGGGCGGATAATTGAAGAGCATTATTCGTACATTGAAATGGTCACTATCCGAATAACATCTCAGATAAATCTTTCATCACATACAGTTGGTACCCTTAGGTAGGTAGAGACTCTGGTACTTCTTGAAACGTCAGGTTCAAACAGAATGGCTTCCCTTGTCATCTCGAATAATGGCAGAAAAGTTGCACTGGTTGGATCCGACCAGTCTCTGATGCATGCGCATGCCGCAGGTCCATGTCCGTAAGTAGAAAACATGGTCTGAGCTTGTCGAGTGACTGCGTGAGCACAGATTGTACTGTATTTCTCAAGATTCTCGAGTTGCGAGAACCCCCAAAGCTTGTCCCATCTGTATGAACTATAAAGTACTTCTAGGTATCAAGTTGAGAAAGAGGGCGCTGTAATTATTCGTAAACTCTATCCGTGTAAACGGCAAGTTACAGTACAGCACCAGACAGCAGCGGCCCGGCAATTCTCCGCCTCTAACGGCCCTAAACCCCCCCTTGATAGGCCTATCTGCAATCCGACCCGCGCAAGTCCTGAGGAAGGGGAAAAGGCAAGTCGCGACCAAAGAGACTAACGCTTTTGGCCGCTGCGCTTCCATTGGCGAAACTCATCTCCGTACACGTACATAGCTGACCCTTTTGGCGCGCGAACGACATCCCTTTTCAAATTGTCATCCTCTTTCTCACACCGCCCTTGCCGGCGCCCATGCTTACCGCCAACGACCGACCCGACGTCGACCGACGACAGACAGACGCCCTGACCCACGAGTGATCTGGCGTTTCCCGTTCTGTCACAATTCCCCGTTCAACCGCCGCAGTCGTGCCGCCCCCGACGTCGCCGCAGTTTTGGGGAAATCCGCATCCCCCGGCCCGGAGCGCAGCACCCCTGCCCGTCAGCCTCGTGCCGTCTCTGTCAATTGATTCTTCGACTCCGATTGTCGTGGTTTCCGGACGCGCGCCGCTATCTCTCTCGCTGGGGCAGACCCCTGCCGTCTCTGCTGGCTCCCATCGACTCCGACTCAGTCCATGCCCTCGCCCTCGACCACCGCTGCGTAACGACAGCGGCCGAACACATCGCCCCCCATGGCTCGACCCATGGGGTCAGTTCGCCTTAAGAAGGCGAATCCGTGTACCCTCGCTCTCGGCGCCATCCTCTGCATATTCATCTTCGTCTTCCTCGTATCTCCTTCCGGCTCTAAAGCTCCAACCCGGCTTGTGACGAACACGGCGCAACATCACCTATCGCCTCCTACGTCGCCATACCGAAAGTCCAACTCGAAATCAGGAGATCACACCGGTCCGCCGCCCGTCACGCGCTACAACCTCAATCATGTCACTGTCACGTCCAAGCCTGTCGAGAATAAGGAGCACATCCTGATCTTGACGCCAATGGCGCGCTTCTACCAACAATACTGGGACAACTTACTGCGCCTCAGCTACCCACACGAACTCATCACTCTTGGCTTCATCCTGCCCAAGACGAAAGAGGGCAACGCGGCGACGGCGGCGCTACAGCAGCAGATTGAGAATACGCAGAAACGCGGTCAAGAGTCGAAGCGATTCAAGAGTATCATCATTCTGCGGCAGGACTTTGATCCCGCGCTCTCCTCGCAAGATGAAGCCGAACGGCACAAAATGTCGAACCAAAAGGCAAGACGAGCGGTCATGGCCAAGGCCCGCAACTCGCTTCTTTTCACCACCCTGGGCCCGGCCACGTCTTGGGTGCTTTGGCTCGACTCGGATGTTGTCGAAAGCCCACCGACGCTCATCCAAGATTTGGCCAAGCACGACAAGCCCGTCATCGTGGCCAATTGCTTTCAACGCTACTACAACAAGGATACCAAGAAGATGGATGAGCGGGCGTACGACTATAACAGCTGGCAAGACAGCGAGATCGCGACCAATATGGCAGCGACCATGGGCGTCGATGACATTCTACTTGAAGGTTACGCCGAGATGGCCACGTATCGTACCCTCATGGCACACATGGCGACCGATGGAGGCGACAAGGAGCTGTCGGTACCTCTTGATGGTGTTGGCGGAACAGCCTTGTTGGTCAAGGCCGATGTGCACCGTGACGGTGCCATGTTTCCGCCATTCGCCTTTTATCACCTCATCGAGACGGAAGGATTCGCCAAAATGGCCAAGCGCCTGGGATGGCAGCCCTACGGTCTACCAAATTACAAGGTGAGCAGTGACTTTTAGCGTACTTGATCTGATCTGGAGATGAGACTAACAGAAAGCTTCCCCAGGTATATCATTACAATGAATGAGCGACTTTTTTGTACCCTTATAATGTAAAAAAAAAACAAAGGACTGGCTAAAGTCCACGGGTGGAGAGGTTGAGGAAATAGATGAACATAACTCATCTTCTCACGGACCAAAAAGTGGGAGGTCTTCGACAAGCGGCGCCTGCGTATCTTTTGTATGCATATATGACAAGACGTCAAACGCGAGCACTGCGGTCTGTGCCAAGAGAGGGTCAAAAAGAGGTTTTGCAAGGTCGGTCGGACCGGGACGGAGTTCTTTGACTTTGACTTTGTCTGCGATATTGCGGCAATGCGAGCATAGCGGCAATGGGACGTGCCCCAGGCCCCCATCCGCTTTTCGTGGCTTCCTAGTACTAGAGGATCTGGGAAGGGCTTGAATGCATTTGCGGCAGCAACTTTTTTTGCGCATGTTACAGGACTGCTTTTTTAAATGAATGAGATTAGACACTTGTAGATTTATGTGCAAATAATTCGATATACCTCGACCGAAGCCAACGGGGAAACTAGCCGTCCACTCTCGCAACATTGTTCTTATACCAAGATGAGAGGGGTGATATTGTAGCTAAGACCAGTGCATTGGTGTAGTATGTTTGATTCAAAGCCTGCCATGCGTACAAACAAAACTTGTCAAGAGACGCTTTCGAAAGATGACGATCAGACGGTTTCCGAAACTGCGCCCAGAGGCGGTGCGACTTATCGAGCACACTCCTCATCCAAACATCGACATCAGGCATCTTATATACACGTCCCCAGACCCCATTCGTATACCAGCAACCGACCCAATCGCAAACGGGCAATGGAAAACAACCGCCGAAGGAAGGGTGGAAGAGGAGGCAAAAGAGATAATCATCACGGCCCGTCGTAGCGCCCAGCCTCGTCGGCGCACCAGCACTCGACGAGGCGACGTGTGCCGACGCGGTCGCCCTGGCGCAAGAGGGCGGCGACGTCGACGTTGAGCGGGCTGTCCGTCTCCGGGCAGGCGAGCAGCATGCGGACGGCGCGGACGCACTCGAGCACGCTGTACGCCGGCGTCCAGGCCTCCTTGAGCAGGTCCAGACAGATGTCGCCGCCGCGCAGCGCCACGTTGGGGTGCACCACGGGCGTCGCGAAGTGCATCCGCGGCGGCTGCAGCGGGTACGCCGTGGGGATGGAGATGCCGAGGAGCCAGCGACCGCCTGCGTTGCTTTGATTGTCAGCTTTTCCTCTCTTTACTCTCTCTCTCTCTCTGTCTTTCCCTCTTTCCCTCTCTTTCCCTTCTTCCCCATTTCCCCCCCTCTCTTCACATCTCTCTCCAATGGACCAAGGGAACACAAACAAGGGTAAAGGGGGAGTGGGAAAAAACGCACCGTCGTAGCCGGAGCCGATGCCGTGGCCGTTTATCACAGCCTGCCACTCGAGCAGGTTATCCTCGCCCACGGGCCCCAGCCGCTCGATGCCCCGTTCCTCCTCCTGCTCCTTGCGCCAGACCTCGAGCTCCTTGAGGAGCCGCTTGGTCGCCGTCTTGGCCGAGGCCCCTGACGGCCCGGAAGACGACGACATGGCTTTCCCCGGGGAGGAAAGGGACGTATGGGGGGGGGGG
>APKU01000233.1:0-45222 GCA_000472125.2 Hirsutella thompsonii MTCC6686 | reverse complement strand
ATATTATATAGTATTATCCTCCTACCCTAGACGACTTCTCGTCTCTTTTTCCTTCTTTCCTCTAGGAAAGGCCTAAAAAACCCGCTAAAGTAGAAAGGTAATAAAGGTTAATAAATAATATATAAAATAATAATAAATAATTATTAGGAAACCTAAATAGCTACCTTAGGTATTTATAAGGCTTTATTAGGTATATTAAGCTTATTTAGTTTACCTACTAGCTAATAGGCGGTAATTCCTCTATTTATAGGACCCTAAATATATATAGTCCGTAAATAGTATATTATTTAAAGCGTTACCTTAAGCCTTCCTTAGGCCCTTATTCTTAGGGATTTCCTTTATATTTCCTTAGGCTATAAAGGAGAATACCTTTATATTTTATATCGATATTATTTTATTACCTTTATAATACGGTTTACTAATAGGTCTTTTACCTCTTCGAACTTATAGATAAGGTCTAATATATTTACTTTATCTATTTTTACTTAAGTATTATAGCTATTAGGCTATCCTTTTTAAATAATTAAAAACTTTAGTTTAGCTAACCTATAGCTATAGCGGTATTATCTTAAGTCTAGGATCCTATTTACTTCCTAATAGTCGGTATTAGACTTAAGTCCTAGCCTTTATCCTAGATTTTTAGTAAGGTATAGCTATATTACCGAAATAATAAGGTAGATATTTATTATATTATTTAGATCTAAGCGGTAAGCTAAATAGCTAATTCTCTTTAAGACCTAAAAGGGATTAATATACCTTTCCTTAAGCTTATTAACCTAGCTATTAGTAATATTATATCCTTTACCTAGCTATAGCTAAACCTAATCTTTAGGCTAAAATTCTATAAGCTTATATTTCGCGTTATATTACTCCTTTATAACGGCTTAGGTATATATAATAGATATTAAGGCTTATTCCTTTAATATATATTATTTATTATTAAATTAATAGTCCTTAAGGTATTAAAGTAGGTTATTTATCCGGAAACTAATAATTAATTCGCTTAGATTATTATTATAAGAAGGCACGGGTGGCTAGATACTTTAGAGTATTATTAAGTCTATAGGTCGATAACTTATACGATTAGTTAATAGGGAGCCTAGCCTACTCGTTCCTTTATAGCTTACCTCCCTAGAGAGAGAATTAGACTTCTTTTATATTATCTTCTAAGTATTTAATATATTGCGTTACCTACTATAATAATTAGTAGTAATTCTATCTTTATACCCGATATAGCGGGGTAACCGTAAATACTATTATTAAATTAGGCCTATATATTTCGATATAGGTAATAATAAATAAGGGTATAACTATAGGAATGTATAGTCGCGTAGTCCCTTATCGACCTAATAGGATATATTTTACGATTTAAATAAACCTCTTACCCTTTTATTAAGTAAATTACTAACGAGGATATTAAGATAAGTATCGTTATCTTAATAGGATATAAAGAGTCTAAGACCGATAAGTATACCCCTATAGAGTAGCTAGATAGTAAAAGATCTTTCGATATAATATTACGATATTAGAGAAAAGTATTATCTATAGCTTTTAATATTTATAAGGGAAAGAATATTAGATCTTTTAATATAACGTTAAGATATCTTATATAGATACCTATCTTAATACGAACTATACTAATAGATTAATACGATATATTAAGACGATTATATTATATAATAAGCCTAACGGTATTATATCTAATTAAAAAATAACCGGTAGAATAATCGGAAGTTATTAGACCTATCTAGTATAATAGGAGTAGCCGTAGAAACGAACTATTAGATTAGAATAGACGACTATAAGTAGGATTCGTTAATGAATAACTAAAAAGGAATTCCTATATTTTAATAGTTAGGAAGGAACGCTCGATACTTTAATCGTAAGTTAATAAACCCGCGACTACCCTACTAATAGCCCTATTAGCTATTAATACTATAGCTCCTACCTAATTAATATCTTTTACCCTTAATTAAATAATAAAAGCCTAATAAAAACCTTAATAAGCTAAATATATACTTTTTAGAATAAGTAACCTATTAGAGATATTTATACCTCTTAACTAAGCAATCTAGATACCTTTATTACTTTCCCCTAAATAACCTCCCCTTAAATTAAGCTATTCCTCTATAGTACTAAACTATATTATACCCTTTAGTTATCTTACCTTATTAGTAGGACGACCGAAGGCCGTTATTATAGCGCTAGATATTAATTAAAATAACTACGGCCCGAGTAAGCCGCGGGTTCGTACCCTTTCCCTATTAGAAATATCCGTATAAGCGGGATTAAGTAATTAAGGGTAAGGCGATAATACTAACTCTCGGGAATATAGAAATAACGAAAATATCCTAAAGGAAGAAAAGGACCGCCCCCCTTTATTACCTATACCGATTATCTTAATACCTAAGTAATTCGATTAGTTATTCCCGAAATATTAATAGCTAGCGAATATAGAACCGTCTTTCCGATAAAGGTATAATATAAGAGATAGCTAGAAGCTATCTAAGGTAGGTTACTTTTAGCCCGACCTCCTATCTAGCTATAGAACGGGAGATATAGTAACGGTAGGTTCGGATATATATTAGCGAAACGTAGACCTTTTTACCGAAAGTATTAGAGATAACGTATTAAGCCCTAAGTATATAGAAATAATCCGTATAAATCTTAATTAATTACTAAAAGGAAGCGCGCTATCCTAATAGATTAACCTACTAACCGAAACTAAACGATAATCTATCCGATTATCGATTATAGGATAGATTATAGCTTTATAAAAAGAATTCCGTCTCGATAAAGTTAAAGCTAATTAATAACTCGCTAAATTATATTATTTTAATAAAGATTATCGGAATAAGAAAGATATCCGTAAATAGGTAGCTAAATTAATAAGAGTTAATAAAGCGGCCGGCTTCGAGATAAATATATAACTCGTCTTATTGCTTTACGTATATATTAATCCTATAATTTAATAACTCCTTATTAAACTAAATAAATTAATTACCCTATATAAATACCTTAAGTATATAGACGAAAAATCCTAAGTACGAAACCTTATACTTAAAATATCCTTTAATAGAAATTTTCTAAGAGACCTATTCGGAAAGAAAACTATCGAGGTAAATACGGTTACGATTAATAATAATAGTTACTAAATATAAGACGAAAATACGGGCGTAGGATTTTTTAATAACGGCTTCTATTAGTAATAAGGTAATACTTTTAATAATAGATAATAAGGCTTTTAGAATAATAATAATAAAGGAAGTAAATAGAACGAGAACCTAAACTTCTAGTAAGGAGGACTATAAAACCTATTACTATAGTAAAATAACGCTAGACGAGGAAATAGAGGTAGCTACTTCCTAACTAACGGGAGATAATTTAATAATTAATCTAAAGGAAATAAGAACTTTATATATAGTCGTAGGTAAATATGTTTTTAGCGCGGCGGAAACTTCTACCGCTAATAACCTTAATTATATTACTTCCGTCGATAGATCCTATAGAGCGACTCCTATATAATTAAGGCTAATTACGTTTATATTAAAGTAAATAAAGAAGGTATAGAGGACTTTAAGAAAGAACTAATAGAATATAGCTTTTATATAGCGGAGGAATTTAAGGAGGTTATAGACGATATATTATATATTTTAGCTAACGATAATTATATTATTTCTTTTTACCTTAACGTCCCTATAAAACTAAATAAAAGTCTTAATATGAAAATACTCCCTTTTAAAAGAATAATATAAATAGTAAAATTTAGGCTCGAGAAGGACTTAAATATATATACGACTTATTTTAAATATAAGCAATTATTCGATTCTCGCTTATAGATATTCTAATATATCTACGTAAATACCTATACCGACGAACGGTTAATATTAAATTATATAAACGAAGCCCTGAGAGAAATAAGTATGCTTTTACTTCTAATAGATATAGATAATAACCTAAATAGTACGGATATAGACCTTTAGACGGATATTAAAAAGATAACTAAGGCCGTAACGAACGAGATAATAGATAGCTTCCTTATCTTTAAATTATATTAAGTAATAGAAGTAAGAAGAACCTAATAGGGACTATTACGCTATACCTATATTAAGATTAAAATATAGTTTAACCTAATAGATAAACCGATAACTAGGGTAATTAATATAAGATATTCTAATATATTAGTAGATAAAAATTAGCTCCGTAAGTACTTACCTAATATTCGATTCTATAATACTAATAAGTCTAATATAATAAATAGAGTAAACGGATCGGTAATAATTAATAAAAAAGTAAGATTCGATTTCTATATTAGTAGTACGCTAAATAGGACTTTAGTCTATTTATATTTTATAGTTAATATATAGGTAATACTAATATTAAAGCCTAATATCTTACTCGGTATAAACTTCTTAAATATTTATACTATCGATATTATCCTTACTTAATAAAAACTACGAATTAATAATAATTATAGGATAATAGCGCTATATAAGCTTTAAGTTAAGCCCGGAAGGATTTCTAAGGTAGTAATAGTAGCGGAGACGATAGTTATCCTACTATTTACGACTAAACGAGTAAGACTATAATACTCCGAATTATAATAATTCGACCTATATTTTTATAAAAGAATATTCTACTTTAAATCGAGTACGCCGAAAATATATAACTATATATATATAATAGAGATAATTAATATATAATATAACGAGAGTTAGGTAATAGTTATAAACGATATAAAATTCCCGATTATCCTATAACGAAAATAAAGACTAGGTATTATCGAAAACTACGATAAGGATAACGACTCTTTATTAATTTCTACGGACGCGATAATAGTATATATATCTATTATAGATATAGAAGGGGACTTCTATATAACCGAGGAACTAATAAAAATAATTTATACCGCGAACGAGATAAATTACGAATTAATAAAACCCTACGATTACCTCGACGTCCTAATAAAATACGGATAAACCGGAAAACTAATAGAATTACGAGAAATATTAAGTAATTACGGAGTTTAAATTAACGCTATAGACGAGGATAAGGCGGTAGAGATAAAGATATTAGTTAAGTCGTTCGATATATAGCGTAATAGAGGTATAATACCTATAGTAGAGGAAGATAAGATAAGGATCGATTTAATCGAAAATTAATAAAACTAACGGCTAGTAATATATCTATATCCTATAGGATAGGAAGATCGCTAGGTCCTCGATAATATACTAAATCCTCTATATACCTAAGGAAAGATATACTAGATAATATAACCTATACTATTCGGATATCCTATCTTTATTATATAGCGAATAGCCTAAGGTAAGAGAAAAAGAAGAATAATAGTAGATCTTTAATTATTAAATAAGATAATAATCCTAGATATCTATCTAATTCCCTTATAGGAGGAAATAATTAACGATATTTAAGGTAAACGATTTATCTCTATATTCGATGCGTTTAGGTTCTTTTATTAATTACCGGTTCGGGAAGAATATAAAGATAGAATAATACTTATTAGCCTATAGGGAATAGAAAGGTCGAATATAGTATTTATAGGGTTTAAAAATAGCCTATTATATATATAACGATTTATAGATTAAAGGCTTTACTTTATAAAAAAATATATAAGAGTATATATAGATAATATTATTATATTTAGCGATATATATAAGGAGTATCTAATATATTTACGATAAGTATTAGGACTATTCGAGAAATAGCAACTAGCCTTAATACTAATAAAATCTTTTATTAGTTACCCGTCCGTAAGGATTTTAGGTTTTAAGGTAGACGTATTAGGTTTAAGTATAACTAAGGATAAAATAGAAGGACTAATAAAGATTAAAATACCGATAAACCTAGCTAACCTAAAGATATATATCGGAATAATAACGTTCCTATAACGGTTTATATTTTAGTTTTAATAAAAGGTAATACCTCTAGAAGAAAGAAAAAAGAAACTAATCGCTAAAATAAAGGGCTTAGATAAAATACTAACTAAATTAACGAAAAACCTAAGATAAATATATACTACGAAACTTACCTTTACTCTAACCGAAGAAGAGAAAAAATCGTTCGATATACTATAATCTAAATTAACTAACGAAATACGGCTATATTATTATAGTCCTAACCGACCGGTTTTCTTTAAGTTAGATATAAGTAAAAGAGGTATAGGACTATTTATCTTTTATTTAGAGGATAATATATAGGACGGATATATCCCTATTATAAAAATATAACTAATTCTCTTCCTTAGTCGAATACTTACCGCGGCGGAAAAGCGTTACCGTCCTATAGAGTTAGAATTCGTATACTTAATATAGGTATATAGGAAGCTACGGATAATAGTATAATCGAGTAAATACCTAATAATCGTATTAATAGACTATTAGGCTACGAAAGGATTAATAGAATAGGTTAATATAAAAACTTTAGATATCGTTAAGGCGAATAAATAATTAATATAAGGATCTATCTATCTAAGCTAATTCCGCTTAGAAGTTTATTATATCTTAAGTATAACGAACTTAATCCTAGATATACTATCTAGACTACCGATAATAAATAATAACGATACGATTACGAAATATAGATTAGAGATAGAGAATAATAAGCTTAACGATATATTTATATAAAGCTTTAATATCGATGCGAATCTAAAATATATAATTATAGTTATAGATATAGCTCTTAAGACTAAAGAAAAATTCCGGAAAGGATATACGGTAGAAATAAGATTATAATAGATTATCGATATACTTAAGTAAAAAGCTACCGATAATAAAAACGATATAACGGATAGGAACGAATAGCGATTAAAAAACTTTAAGATCCTATTTATATACGAAAACGACCTCCTATTTAAAGTAGAAACGGATAGAGTTAGGAAGCTCTATATACTATAATTATATATCCTAGATATATTACGATAAGTATATAATTAGAATTTCTATATAGGAGTAGCGAGAATAGCCGAAGTACTAGCCGGAATAAGTTTTTATTATATATCTCGATAGATTAATAAGTAGATTTAGTAATATAAGATTTATATCGAGAATAAAATAGATAGATAGAAAAAGCTTAAGGAACTTTAGCCTATTTATTTACTTATATAGCTATTCTATATAGTCGCGATCGACTTTATAGTAGGACTACTAGCCGAGAGTCTAAGATCTTTCTAGAAGCTAAAAGGCTATAACTTACCTTTTAATATACTTATAACCTATTTATATAAATAGTTACGAAAGAAACTACTTATCCCTAGTTTAAAAAGGTATATAATAATATATTAGGTAAAAATCTTTCTATAACTTTTAATATTATATAATTAAGGGATACTACGAGTTATAATTAGCGACCGCGATAGAAAATTTACGGGAGACTTCTAGATAGTAATTTTTAGTATATTAAATATAAAACTAATAATAAATACGATCTTTTATCTATAGACCGATAGAGCGTCCGAGAGGATAAACTAAACGGTAGAAATTACTATCCGTTATTATATAGCTATATCGGATACCTTATAGCCTAAGATTATTCCTACTTTATAGTTCTTATTAAATAATATATTTAGTTAGGTAGTCGGGAGATCCCTAAATAAGCTAACGCTAGGATTTAAGCTAATATCGATAATAGATATCCTAAATAAAGGATTAAGAAATAAATAAGATTAAGAAGTAATTAATATATTCCGATTATTATATTATAAAGAAGCTAAATACCTATCGGATATAGTAATAATATAAGCGAAAAAGTAATATAACGTAAAATATAGATAGATAGAATTTAATATAGGAGATATAGTATATTTACGACTATATAACGGATATAATCTACCTAAAAAACCTCTAAAGAAATAGATATAATAAAGGATAGGGCCCTTTAGGGTAAAAGAAAGGATCGGATTATTAGCGTATAGACTAAAACTTCTAATAAACTAGAGAATATACGATATAGTCTCCATAGTATATTTATTCCCTACGCCTAAGGGAATAGATCCCTATAGGAGAACGCTACTAGAGCCGAAAGTAATATTAGAAGATAGCGATAATTAGGAAATCGAGAAGATTATTAAATAGTAAGTATACTATAGTAGGAGCCTATAAGTAGAATACTTAATAAGATAGAAAGGCTTTAGATTATAATATAATTAATAAAAGAAACGAAGAGAACTTATATAGACTATAAACGAATTAATATAGGAATATAAGAAAGATTATCTAATTTCGAACCTTTAAGGCCTTAAGCTCTTAAAGACTATAATAGTTAAGATTACGCTATAAACGAATATATAGGTAATACTACTAGCGAGAAATACTACGATAACTATAATAGTATAGAATAGCGGAACTATATAGAAGCTTCTAGAACTAGGGCCTACCTCTTAAGGTAATAAGTACTCTAAGCTTAAGAGTATAAAGAAAGAAGGCAAGTATATAATAGCGCCTAAATAGGCCTAAATAGTATATAGGAGTATAGACCTATAAAGCTAGCTCGAGACAAATATACCTATTATAAGCACTTAATAAAAACTTATTTACGCTATATTATATACTAAGAATATTTAGGAAGCCGCTAAGACGGTAAGTACGCTATAATTTTATTAAACCTAGTAATAAGCAATACGCGCGTATATATACCTTTTCCTCCTTTATTCCTATATATCCCTATATATAGCCTAGTAATTTCTCTTTCTTCTACTATATATATATATACTTTTACTTATCTAGCTTTCCTTTTACTTCTATCTTTTATTTATATTTATTTTATTTTAACTATTTAAATTAATTATTTCTTATATTTTAATATATCGACCGACGATACTAAAGAATAAATTTATTAAAGAGGGAGTAACGATTATAAAGATAGACCTAATTCTATCCGATTAAGATTAGTTATTCCTAGCTAAGCGCTATATCTAGCGGTATAAAAGAGTAATTAGAACTCGACTAGAGAATTATCGAAACGACTTTAGGGCGAAATATAAGATAAATCTTAAAGCTAATAAAGAGGACGACCGCGAGATATACGAAGACTTAATCGACTTTAATATATATTTTATTAATCTTTTATAAATAGACTTCCCCGAACTCTTTAAAGTAATAGTCGAATAAGCGATTAATATATATCTAGCTAAATAAGAATACTTTAGAGTATAAAGCGGTACGACTAATATAAAAGTATAAATAGGGGAATTTAATATACTTATCGATTACCGTATCGACTATTACCTTAATATAGTATATCTAATATATATCTTTATTTATATAGAAGTATTATAAATACCTTATAGACTAACGGATAAGTTATCGAAGATAATTCGACGATTTATATAACTTCCCTATATATATATAGTAGCTTTAGAATAGGAAAAAAGCAATAAAGCAATATAGTTCCTAATCGCTATACCGAAAGGACTCTCTTATTTCGAGACGAGATCGTCTTTAGATATAATAAATAGAATAGTAGTAGGAGGAATAAGATTCCTATATAAAGAAATAATTAGTATCGACGATAATAGCGATAACGATAATAATATAGTTTTTCTCTTATAGATAACGATCGGAAGATAAGGGTACCTCTTAGATAGAACTACTATAATAGAATATAACCCTATAATTAAGAAGGAAGATAAGTCGCTACTTAACTATAATAAAAAAAAGGGATTCGATATCCTTAATATAGATAATAAGATATCTATCGAATCGGAAAATATAAGCTTTTAAAGCGGAGACTTAATCGTAAATATTAATATATAGTTCGATAGGTTAGAAATAAAAAGAGACGGAAGGGAATTATATTTTATATAAACTATATTTATAAATAAATTAACTAAAGTAATATATATAGCTCGATCCTAGAGAATTATACTAATAGATACTAATAACCGACTAACGGAAATAATTAACGCGTATTAGATAGCCCGAATAAGCGAAATAGCGTTTATTAAAGATAATAAAAAGAAAGATAGAGTAGCTATAGCGAAGATTAAAACTTAATTCGAAAAAGCAAAAGCTATAATAAAAACGCTTAAGAAAAAAGTACGGATCGAATATCGAGAAGTTAAACGAATAATTAAAATACGCTTAAACCTAAATACGGAAGACGTAAAGAATACCGCCTAATAGGATAACGAGGGATAAGTCTTACCCCCGCGGGAAACGGTAACGATCGATATATCGATAGATAAAACTTTACCGATAGAGTAGGCAAAAGAAAAATCCCCTTTAAATAAGAGAGTAGCTAACGATATAGCGGAAGGATAATATAAAGCTAAGTATATATAAAGCGTTATTAGATTAATATATATATTCGATAAGATAATCGGATATAATATAGTCCCTAGATAGATATAAGGGGAAATTATAAAGACGGCGGATATTTCTAATAAAGTATAAGCCTTATTAATAGCCCGAAATACGGATAAATAGATAAGCGAGGTAACGCGCGAGGTAGTAAAGCTTATAGTAGCTATTATTAATAATATAGATAAATAATAAATCCTTAATTAGGTAAAATAGGTAATATATAAATTAATAGGTAGGGAAATACTTAATAAATATAAACGCGAGATATAAATTAACGCAATAAATATATTTATACTAACTATTAGTATAACTACCGAAATATCGATAGCTATAGAAGAATAAGATAAAGGTATTATAGCGGAATAGAATATTAGGGGAATAAATAAAGGTATAGCCTAATAGAGTCGATACCTAGGCTTATAACTAAACTCCCTAAGTAACCGCTTAAATAATAACCGCTTCTAATTATTTTTATATCGAACTTATTATATAAAAGTTACTTTATTTAAAACCCGCGACTCTTTATACTCTCTTATTCTCTAAAAGTAAATCGAAAGATAGTTTAGTTTATAAAAATAATAAATATAATTAGAATATTTCTTATATCTTCTTATATATTATCTTATAACTCTATTTTACGGCTCGGTACGATAAATTACTTACGGAAGAACGAAATAAACTATAGAACGGGCGATCGAAGGTTAAAAACGGATACTTACTTAAGACGGACGAAAGATAGAGTTTAGGATAGGTTAGGAACGAGAGGGTAAGCTCTTAGTTAGAGAAGCTACGGAAGATATATAAAAAGGAAATAGAAGGATCGATAGAAGTAAGGGTAAGATTACGATTATCGGGACGATAATTTTTCCTAAAGGGGGGAGTTATTATAAGAAGGTATAGGTAGCTAGATACTTTAGAGTATTATTAAGTCTATAGGTCGATAACTTATACGATTAGTTAGTAGGGAGCCTAGCCTACTCGTTCCTTCGTAGCTTACCTCCCTAAAGAGAGAATTAGACTTCTTTTATATTATCTTCTAAGTATTTAGTATACTATGTTACCTACTATAATAATTATAGTAAATTACCGATAAATATATATTATTTAAAGCGAACTATAGTAATAATAATATATTAATCTACTATTAATTAAAGAAGTTAATAATAAAAAATCGAAATATAATTTCTATAGTTTAATTATATCGCTTAGAGATCCTATCTATTTAGGGATATTAGGCTATAGATATAAAAAGCTTAATCCTAAAGCTTTCCTATAACTTCTTCTAGAACTTTAATATAAATTTAAGGTCCCGGTCTAAAATAATTTAATAAAGGATACCTTAATTATAATATATTAGCTTATTAAATAATCTTTAAGCCTAATCTTTAGTAGTAAACTAATTATAATTAGGTATAAGGAGGTATATTTTAGAGAATTTATTTATAATAGTTAATAATATATTATAGAAATTTCCTATTAAGGCGTCCTATAGGGACTTTTCGGAGACTATAGCTAAAAGGCTAGTTATAAAGTTTATAGTAATTATATAAAATAAAACTTTTAGCGTTTATATAAGGATTATTTTACTAGATAGTTTAGCTTAATCTATTTAATTTTATCGGTATATATTATAAGTTTAAATAATTTACTCGATCTTACTTTTAAATCTAATAATTATTAAGCTTTAGGAAAGCTTAGTTTAAAGCCTTTATTATTTAATATAGAATTTCCGCTTATAGTCGCTTTAAATAATCGTTTTTAATACTAACTTTAGGATATATAGGTATCGGTTATTAGATAGCTTTATAAAGTATAATAATCTATCGATATAAATAAATAATAGCCCTTCTATAGCTAATTTCTAGCCTAGCTATATAATAATTTTTTATTAATAGGTATTATTTTTATATCCCTCTTAAATCTCCTTCTAAAAGTTAATTTTAATTATAGCCTCGGCTAATATTAAAACTTAATCTACCGGAAAGTCTTCCTTTTAGATATATTCTAGCTTACCCTCTACTTATTAATAATATCGCTTAGTTAATAGGTAAGATAGGATATCGGCTAGGATATTTTATATTCTAGGAATATAATAGACCTTTAAAGGGTATTATAATAAATATTAAGATATTAATATTAATTAATTATTTATCTTTAAACTAATAGAAATTAAGGATATTTACTTTATTATAATATTAATAGCGGTATAATCGGTAAGTATTATTACCTTACCTTAAGTAATAATTATCTATAATTATAGTTTATAATATATTTAAGCTAAATAAGCTACCTTAAGCTTAATAGGCTAATATTAAGGCTTACCCTTAGTTAGTTCTCGGTTAAGATATATTATTAGCTTAATCCCTATATATAGCGGGCTAGAAGCCTTATTTTATTTAACTCCTTTATATAAATAATAGAAGATAGCTAAAAAGCTAAATTCTTTATTAATATTAACCTAAAGAAAGATTTAATAATTAAGATTAAAGTAATATAATTAAGCGTTATTAATAAAAGCAGCGGTTATATCCCGAAAGGCTATAAATTTATCTTCTATAGGATTAAATATAATCTTTATAGTATATCGGTTATAGCTAGCCCCTTTTAATAAAGAGCTATCCTTACGCGCTATTTAGAGTATTATAGTCTTTTAGGCCTATAATAGGGCTATCCTTTAAGCGAAATATAAGATAAGATATCTTAATTAGTTAATTAGGCCGATTTATTTCTCTAATAATTATATTATATTAAGAAACTTAATATTTATTAGGGTATATATTTATTTTATTATATTTATAAGTCCTACCTTATTAATTTAAAATCTTAATAATTAAATTAATAAATAAGCTAAAAATAATTTCGATATAAATAGGGCGAGATTATATTTTATAAATAAGGTAAAGATTTTTATTAGGTATTTAATATACTCCTTAGCCGATCGAAAGAAAATAATAATATTATTAATATATATAATAATATATTCTTAATATAGCTATAGGATTTAATCTATAAACCGCTATATATAGGCTAGAGAATTCTTATATCCTATTAGGGCTATAGTTAGGCGTTTTAGCCTTTAGTAGCTAATAATAATAAATCGTTTATAATATTTTTCTACTATTAGGAATTAATAAAAAAATAAGTAAGCGTTAACCGCTAAAATATATTATTTCCCGGCTAGCTTTTAGATTACTTCTTATTAAAGGGGTATAAGGTAGGTATTTAGGATAGCGATATTATTTAAGGTATATAGGTCTACTATTATATATCTCTTTTCTTTCTTATTAATCTTTCGCTAGATAATAAAGATAGGGCTAATAAAAGGAGTCGCCTCTATAGCCTATTTAAGCTTTCTTTAGGTATAGAGTTTATTATAAGTTTTATCGATAAATTTCTAATCCTTTAGGTTAGCTAGATATATATAATAAGCTAATCTTTTTTAATATTAGTTTTCTATTAATAATATTTTTATATAATAAGCTATATCTACCCGGATAATACCTTAATCCTTCTAGAGGGTAGGAAATCGGTTTATTAAATTAGTAATTTTTATAGTAATAATTAGTTTTATATTATAAATTTTAATTCCCTTTTAATTCTCGATCTCTAAAAGCTTTAGGTCCGGCTTAATACCTAACTTATAGGTTAGATCTATCTTTAGGACCTATTTTAGGTAAGGCTAATCCCTTATTTCCTTACTAAAATAGATTTAATCTAAGCTTATAGCTTAAGTAAACCGGAGATCTCTATCGAGATCTAATATAACCTTAATCTTTTATCCCTTTTAGAAATAAATTAAATAAATTCCTTAATTAAATATTATTATTAATTCCTAATTCTTTATTAAAGTATATAAAAGGTTTTTATAAATAGGAATAAAGATTAAATCTCGGTCTATTAATATAGATTTAATCCTAATAAATAGGGGTAAGGCTATTTTAGGAAGAATTATTATATCCTTACTATAAGTTACGGCTTATCTTACCGTTAGGGTATAATAATATATTCGGGCTAATATGCCCTTATCTATAAGTAGGGAATTATAGGGAAAATAGTATAGATTTTACTAAGAAGCCTTATTAAATTAGAGGTAACTTAATTTAAACTAGATATTAAATTACTAGTTCTTATAAGTAAGATTATAGGTTAAAGAAATAGTAGATATCTAGATAGATATTACCGATAAAATTCCTTACCCTCCCTTCTTATTAACGGGGGGTTTTCTCTAATTAATATACCTAGTAAAAGGACCTTAAAGTTCCTTAATCTTCTTTAGTAATCCTCCGGTAAATTATTAATCCTTTCCCCTTACGGCTTCCTAAGGAATTCTAGTTCTTCCCCTTTAAACCGTATCGTAGGTAAATAATATAGAATTACCCTTTAATTATTATAGGCTTCCTAAGGATTTCCCGAGGATTTCCCGTACTTATATAAGGTTTCTTTAATTTCCTTACGTAAGGAAATACCTTTTATTTCCCTATAGTTTCCTTATTGCTTCCTAAGGACTTCCTTAGTAATTAATATATTATTTTCCCTATAATTATTATAGTAATATAGGCGTATTGCCTATCCTATATTAATTACCCCCCCCGGAAGAAAGGTATTACGCCCTTAAGGTACTCGATAAGTATATCGGGATTAGGTACTAAGTATAGCCGTTATTATAGGCTATTTATTTAATAATATAGAATTACCTACTATAGGGAAAGGATAAGCCTAGGAAATCGAGAGCTAACTACGCGAAGCTATAGATTTAAAGGACTTAGATTATATTTATTTATATATAGCCTTACTACTTATAGGGTTCCCTAGACTATTAGGGACTAATAATTAGAAGTATTAGGCTAATCTATTAATCTATAGCCTAAAATACGAAAAAAAACCTAATAAATAAATAATAAATATAAATAAATATTATACCCGGCCTTATATTTATTCTAATAGCTATTTAAGCGAAATCGACGATAAAGGAAATCGATTAAAATAAAGGAAAGAGTAAAATCGCGGCTAGATAGCTAGTTAAGCGCTATCTTTAAATAATATAGATAAAGAAAATTAAATAAATAAAAATTAATAAATATTAAGCTAATAGAGCGGTATCTAGCTTTATATATTCCTTTATTATTTCTATATCCTAATATACCTTATAGATAATAAAGCCGCTAGGATTATCCTTAAAAGCGATATTTCGTTAGGTTATACGACCCGGCTTACTATCTTTAATTTATATATCTTCGGACTATATAGGATTAGCGAAATAATATTAGCTATTATTTAGGAAGAAATCTTAAAGCGGCTTTTTATATATACTTTAGCTATTTACTTAGAAATATATTATAAGACTAGCGTATATCTCTTTAGCGGCTTCCGGCTTTTAAAAGGCTATAATATCCTTAATATAAGTAAGGATATTTCTTAAATCGTAGGTATAGATAATAAGGGTTTACTTATTAAATTTAATAATATACTCTTTTCCTATTCCCGCTATAATAAATAGTATATTAAATAGGAGTAAGTATTTATATACCTTACGGGCTTCTTAAATCTATACTATTTATATTAAAGCGGCTCTATAGGATAAAAGTAAGAACGCCTTATTACTTAAGATAACCGAAAATACCTTATATCTCTAGCTATTAGTAACGAAATATTAGCTAAAAACTATAGGAAGGAGATTATTACGCCCTTTAGCGCGGAATATTATATCGATTGCTAATTCGATAGGCTTAGCCTTATAGAAATTTATAAAAGGATTATTATCGATTAGGCCCCGCTTAATACTAATAATAAATTAGCTTTTTAATACGGGCTAATAAAAGGGGATAAAGCCGGACGCGATAGTATTAATCTAGCGGATAATAGCTAATAAGTAGATTAAATCTACCTTAAGGCCTAAGGGTTCCCTTTATAGGGCTTCGGCTTTATCTAAAGCTTTTTTAAAGCTAGCGATTATTTTAGATAGACCGCTATAATATATCTTAATATTAAGTAGTTTTTATAGGATTAGGTCCTTAAGCTATAATTACCTATTAAGTAGGTAGCTAATAGCCCCTATCGTAAAGGAAATAAGCTAGGCTATACCTAGCGCGTTTCTCTTAGCTTTATCTATCTTAAGCTAAATATTATTAATAAATAGTTTTATATTAGCGTTATAGTAGCTTATATTATTACCTAATATCTTTAAGGGCCTAGCTAGCCCGCTACTAGCTAGGATCGATCGAAGTGCGCGGCTAGGAGTTTCTAGCGCGAAGCGCCCCCTAAAGGTATAAATATAAGGTATAATAATTATTTCGGCCTTACTATTAGATAATAAGGAGGTTATAGAGAGAAAGATAGGGCGGCTATATAGTTAAATCGGTATAGCGGGTTTTTAAATATTAATATTAGCTTAAGCTTAATAGTATTATTCTCCGGCTTAATCGGGTAATATAAAATAAAACCTATCCTTAGCTATATTTTATAGGGGATCGAGCTTAAGCTTATAAGCGCGTCTTTAATACTCTTAATAAAGGATAGGATTATCTTAGCGCTAGGTAGTAAAAAGAGCGCTAATTATTTTAGAGGCTTTTAGGAGTTCTACCTTATTACTATATAGCTAGATAGCTCGGATATATCCGTTAATTATTAGATTAGGTATCCTCTTTATTATAAGGGTATTATAGTAAAATTTAGCGAAAGTCTTATTATATAATCGGAACGGCTTTTTAGGGTTTTTATTATTAATCCGTAATACTTTTAAGATAGGTATACTTAATTAATATATAGTTTATAAAGAAGTTTAGGATATTTAGAAATAATTAAAAGGAGAAATAATAATAATAATAATAATAGTAGTATTAGGTAGAAAGGTAGTAAAGGTTAATAAATAATATATAAAATAATAATAAATAATTACTAGGAAATCTAGGTAGCTACCTTAAGTATTTATAAGGCTTTATTAGGTATATCGAGCCTATTTAGTTTACCTATTAGCTAATAGGCGGTAATTCCTTTATTTATAGGACCCTAAATATATATAGTCCGTAAATAGTATATTATTTAAAGCGTTACCTTAGGCCTTCCTTAGGCCCTTATTCCTAGGGATTTCCTTTATATTTCCTTAGGCTATAAAGGAGAATACCTCTATATTTTATATCGATATTACTTTATTACCTTTATAATACGGTTCGCTAATAGGTCTTTTACCTCCTCGAACTTATAGATAAAGTCTAATATATTTACTTTATCTACTTTTACCTAAGTATTATAGCTATTAGGCTATCCTTTTTAGGCGATTAAGAACTTTAGTTTAGCTAACCTATAGCCGTAGTAGTATTATCTCGAGTCTAGGATCCTATCTATTTCCTAATAGTCGGTATTAGGCTTAGGTTTTAGTCTTTATTCTAGATTTTTAGTAAAGCGTAGCTATATTACTAAAATAATAAGGTAGATATTTATAATATTATTTAGATCTAAGCGGTAAGCTAAGTAGCCGATTCTCTTTAAAATCTAAAAGGGACCAGTATATCTTTCCTTAAGCTTATTAACCTAGCTATCGGTAATATTATATCTTTTACCTAGCTATAGCTAAACCTAATCTCTAGGCTAAAATTCTATAGGCTTATATTTCGCGTTATATCGCTCCTTTATAGCGGCTTAAATATATACGATAGATATTAAAGCTTATTCCCTTAATATATATTATTTACTATTAAACTAATAGTCCTTAAGGTATTAAAGCGGGTTATTTATCCGGAAATTAATAATTAGTTCGCTTAGATTATAGCGAATTATTAATAAATACGCGTTATTTAAAGCGAACTATAATAATAATAATATATTAATCTACCGCCGATTAAGGAAGTTAATAGTAAAAAATCGAAATATAATTTCTATAGTTTAGTTATATCGCTTAAAGATCCTATCTATTTAGGGATATTAGGCTATAGATATAAGGAGCTTAATCCTAAAGCTTTCCTATAACTTCTTTTAGAACTTTAATATAAATTTAAGGTCCCGGTCTAAAATAATTTAATAGGGGATACCCTAATTATAATATATTAGCTTATTAAATAATCTTTAGGCTTAATCTTTAGCGGTAAATTAATTATAATTAGGTATAAAAAGGTATATTTTAAAGAACTTATCCGTAACGGTTAATAATATATTATAGAAATTTCCTATTAGGGCATCCTATAGGGATTCTCTAGAAATTATAATTAAAAGGCCGATTATAAAATCTATAGCGATCGTATAGAACGGAACTCTTAGCGTTTATATAAGGATTATTTCGCTAGGTAATTTAGCTCGGTCGGTCTAGTTTCGTCGGTAAGTATTATAAGCTTAAACGATTTCCTCGATTTTACTCTTAAGTCTAGTAATTATTAGGCTTTAAGAGAGCTTAGTCTAAAGCTTCTATTATTTAATATAGAATTTCCGCTTATAGTCGCTCTAAATAATCGTTCTTAATATTAACTCCGGGATATATAAATATTAGTAGCTAGATAGCTCTATAAGGTATAATAATCTATTAATATAAACGAATAATAGCCCTTTTATAGCTAATTTCTAGCCTAATTATATAATAATTTTCTATTAATAGGTATTATCTTTATATCCTTCCTAAATCTCTTTTTAAAGGTTAGTTTCGATTATAGCCTCGGCTAATATTAAAACTCGATCTATTAGAAAGTCTTCTTCCTAAATATATTCTAGCTTACCTTCTACTTATTAGTAATATCGCTTAGCTAATAGGTAAAATAGGGTATCGGCTAGAATATTTTACGTTCCGGAAATATAATAGACCTTTAAAAGGTATTATAATAAATATTAAGATATTAATATTAATTAGTTATTTATCTTTAAACTAATAGAAACTAAGGATATTTATTTTACTATAATACTAATAGCGGTATAATCGGTAAGTATTATTACCTTACCTTAAATAGCGATTATTTATAGTTATAATTTATAATATACTTAAGCTAAGTAAGCTACTTTAAGCTTAATAGGCTAATATTAGGGCTTACCTTTAGTTAGTTTTCAGCTAAGATATATTATCGGCTTAATCCCTATATATAGCGGGCTAAAAGCCTTATTCTATTTAACTCCTTTATATAAATAGTAGAGGATAGCTAAAAAGCCGAATTCTTTATTAATATCGACCTAAAGGAAGACTTAGCGGTTAGGACTAAAATAATATAACCGGGCGTTACCGGTAAGGGCGGCGGTTATATCCTAAAAGGCTATAAGTTCCTTTTCTATAGGATTAAAACTAATCTTTATAATATATCGGTTATAGCTAGCCCTTTTTAATAAAGAACTATCCTTACGCGCTATCTAAAGTATTATAGTCTTTTAGGCTTATAATAGGGCTATCCTTTAGGCGAAATATAGGATAAGATATTTTAATTAATTAATTAAGCCGATCTATTTCTTAAGTAATTATACCGTATTAGGAAACTCGATATTTATTAAGGCGCGTATTTATTCCGCTATATTTATAAGTCCTACCCTATTAACTCGAAATCCTAATAGTTAAATTAATAGATAAGCTAGGAATAATTTCGATATAGATAGGGTAAGGTTATATTCCGTAAATAGGGCGAAAACCCTTATTAGGTACTTAATATACTCTTCGGCCGATTAAAAGAAGATAATAATATTATTAATATATATAATAATATATTCTTAATATAGCTATAGGATTTAATTTATAAACCGCTATATATAGGCTAGAGAATTCTTATATCCTATTAGGGCTACGGTTAGGCGTTTTAGCCCTTAATAGCTAATAATAATAAATCGTTTATAATATTCTTTTATTATTAGGAATTAATAGAAAAATAAATAAGTATTAACCGCTAAAATATATTATTTCCCGGCTAGCTTTTAGATTACTTTTTATTAAAGGGGTATAGGGTAGGTATCCGGGATAGCGATATTATTTAGGGCATATAGGTTTATTATTATATATCCTTTTTCCTTCCTATTAACCTTTCGCTAGACGATAAAGATAAGGCTAGTAAAAAGAGTCGCTTCTATAGCCTACTTAAGCCTTCCTTAGGTATAGAGTTTATTATAAATTTTATCGATAAATTTCTAATCTTTTAGGTTAGCTAGATATATATAGTAAGCTAACCTTTTCTAATATTAGTTTTCTATTAATAGTATTTTTATATAATAAGCTATATCTACCTAAATAGTACCTTAATCCTTTTAGAGGGTAGGAAATCGATCCGCTAAAGTAGTAATTTTTATAGCGATAGCTAGTTCTATATTATAAACTTTAACTCCTTCTCGACTTTTAATCTCCGGAAGCTTTAGGTCCGGCTTAATACCTAACTTATAGGTTAGATCTATCTTTAAGACCTATTCCGGGTAAGGCTAATCCTTTATTTCCTCGCTAGAGTAGATTTAATCCGAGCTTATAGCTTAGGTAAACCGGAGATCTTTATCGAGATTTAATATAACCCCGATCCTTTATCCCTTCTAGAAGTAGATTAAACGAATTCTTTAATTAAATATTATTACTAATTCCTAATTCTTTATTAGGGTATATAAAAGGTCTTTATAAGTAAGAATAAAGATTAAGTCTTAATTTATTAATATAAATTTAATCTTAATAGGTAGGGGTAAGGCTATTTTAGGAGGAATTATTATATCCTTACTATAGGTTATAGCTCGTCTTACCGTTAAGGTATAACGATATATTCGGGCTTTAATATAAAGATTACTATAAGTAATAATAAAGATCGCTAACCGGGTATTATATATATTTACTCTATAAGGGAAATATTAATCTTCTTTAAGTAATATCCTAATAGTAAGTTTAGCTACTATTTATATATTAATTATCGTTTATCCTATAGTCTATTACCCTATATATTTCTTAGGAATTTAGATATAAAAGGTAGCCTATTTAAGCGTTTACTTATATCCGATTCTAAATAGTCGGGCGGTTTAGGTTTTATTATATTCTAATAGCTTTATTTATTTAAGAATATTATATTTAATTACGGACCGGTCGGCCCTAATATCTATATATATTTCTATTAATAAGTCTAAGCGCTTTTTTCTAAGGATTATAATCCTAGCGCGGGTAAATCGAGATAGCCTTTTAGGGTCTATAGGGTCGATAAAAGGTTAGGCTTAAATTATTAATACCCTATTTTAGGTTAGTTTACTAGCCGGTTAAAGCGGCTTTTATATATCCTCCTTTAATTTAGAATTATAATATAAGCTTATAAAATATACTTTTTCCTTAATATTAGAATTATAAACCGGGTCGTTTTCTAATCTATCTTTATTATCTTTTTAATATCCTTTTTATATCGTAAGGATTTATTCCTAAAGGTCTATTATTAATAAGACTACCCGGCCGTCTTCTATTCCCCGAAGATTATCTATTATATTAATTATAATTAGGTTTTCCCTCGATCCGGTTAGGTTAAATTTATCCTTAGGGCTAAACTATAGTCCCTAGAGTCGGGGTTTATATATTAGGTTTTAGCTTATTAGTTTCCCCTATAGACTAATTCCTATCTTCCTATTATCCGGCGCTTTTATTTAATCCTTTCTAGCGCTATTATTATTAGGGCGATTCTATAATTTATTTTTCTATCCGTATTATATAAGTAGTATTTCTTTTCGGTTTCGGGTTATAAGTTTATTTCTTTATATTCTAGTAGTTAGTTTAATCTATAGCTATAGGATCTCCTTTTTATATTTAATAACCTAACTATCGAATTAATCTAATCCTATTAGGTATCTAAAGGATTCCTTAAGAAATAAGTCTAGCTTTTAATAAACCTAAAGGATAATTATTTAGTTATTATAAAAGGCTACCTTAGCTATCCTTTATAGCTTTAAGATCTAGCTCTAGAAGTCCTTTCCTTCTATAAGATCTTATATTATATATTTTTCCCTTAAAAGGGCTAGCGATATAATTTCTAGGCGAATAGTAAAATATTCTTTTAGCCTTTTATATTAATAATAATATTTAAGTCTAAATTTATAAAGTCTAAACTATTCGACCTTATTAAGGTCTCCTAAATACTATTTAATAGCTATTCCGCGGAGTAAGGATAGGATTTATATAGCTAGTTTATCGGTAAAGGTCTCTTTTTATATCGCTACTTAATATAAAGAGTTAATAAAGTAGTCGATATTACGATATATAATTATTTTCTTTATTTCCTTTAGGTAATTAAATATTAAATCGAAAGGGCTCGTTAGGTTAAATCTTCCTATCTCGTTTAGGTAGATCCTTAGCTTCCTTTAAGAGGGTAAAATATTATTTAGTCTTAATATCTATCTTAATAAAAGATTAGCTAAAAGGAGTTAAAATTACTTTAGTATTATTACTATTTAGGATATTACCTATTAAGTAGTTAATAATAGCGCTATAATTAAGGGTAGCTATAATACTTTTCCTTTATTAGGACTATCGGGCGGTAGTATTTTTAGCTATTTATCGCTTAATAGCTAGTCTATAAATAGCTTTTTATTTATAATAAGTATTCTTTATAGTATATAATCTAATAAGTTAATTCTTTTTAGAAGCGCTTATAGTTCCTTTTAGTATTTTAGTCCCCGAAACCTATTAATAGTTTTAGCTATTATAGTTATTAATTTTATCTACCTTAAAGGGTATTTTACTAAAAGCGTTTCTCTATACTTAAAGCGGTCCTTTATTTATAAGACGCTAAATAGGTATTACTTATTCGCTTTCTTATATTCTAAGAGGGTAAATATTTTCTCTTTTTTAGCTTATTCCTCGTTAAAGAGGAAAGTAATTAAAGGCTTTTAGAAAAATAGGAAGTTTAGGTTATCCTTATAGAATTATAAAAACTTTCTAGCGAGATATAAGTCGATAGGTATCCGGGGATATCCTATAGGCTTACTACCTTCTACGGCTAGTCCTTATCTTTTTTTACTACCGGCTAATACTCCTAATTAATAAGGTAGGGTTAAATAGGATTAAGAAGTATAAGAATTACTATTAATTAATATACCTTTATCTATAAGTAGGGAATTATAGGGAAAACGGTATAGATTTTACTAAAAAGCCTTATTAAATTAAAGGTAATTTAGTTTAAATTAAATATTAAATTACTAGTTCTTATAAGTAAGATTATAGGTTAAAGAAATAATAGATATTTAGATAGATATTACCGATAAAATTCCTTACCCTCCTTTCTTATTAATAGGGGGTTTTCTCTAATTAATATATTTAGTAAAAGGACCTTAAAGTTCCTTAGTCTTCCCTAATAATCCTCTAGTAAATTACTAATCCTTTCCCCTTATAGCTTCCTAGGGAATTCTAGCTCTTCCCTTTTAAACCGTATTATAGGTAAATAATATAGAGTTGCCCTTTAATTATCGTAAGCTTCCTAGGGATTTCCCGAGGATTTCCTATACTTATATAAGGTTTCCTTAATTTCCTTATATAGGGAAATACCTTTTATTTCCCTATAGTTTCCCTATTACTTCCTAAGGACTTCCTTAGTAATTAGTATATTATTTTCCCTATAATTATTATAGTAATACGGGCGTATTACCTATCCTATATTATAGGCTTTAATATAAAGGTTATTATAAGCGGTAATAAAGATCGCTAACTAGGTATTATATATATTTACTTTATAAAAGAAGTATTAATTTTCTTTAAGTAGTATCCTAATAATAAGCTTAGCTACTATTTATATACCGATTATCGCTTATCTTATAGTCTATTACCTTATATATTTCCTAGGAATTTAGATATAGAAGGTAGCCTACTTAAGTATTTACTTATATCCGATTCCGGATAATCGGGCGGTTTAGGTTTTATTATATTCTAATAGCTCTACTTATTTAAGAATATTATACCTAATTACGGACCGGTTAGCCTTAATATCTATATATATTTCTATTAGTAAATCTAAGCGCCTTTTTCCGAGGATTATAATCCTAATATAGGTAAATCGAGATAGCCTTTTAGGGTCTATAAGGTTAATAAGAGGTTAGGCTTAAATTATTAATACCCTATTTTAAGTTAATTTACTAACCGGTTAAAGCGGCTTTTATATATCCTCCTTTAGTTTAAAGTTATAATATAAGCTTATAAAATATACTTCTTCCTTAATATTAGAATTATAGACCGGGTTATTTTTTAGTTTATTTTAGCTATTTTCGTCCTTTTAATATTTTTTTTATATTATAAGGATTTATTTCTAAAGGTCTATTATTAATAAGACTATCCGGCCGTTTTTTATTCCCTAAAGATTATCTATTATATTAACTATAATTAGGTTTTCTTTTAATCCGGCTAGGTTAAATTTATCTTTAAAGCTAAATCGTAATCCTTAGAAATAGGGTTTATATATTAGGTTTTAATTTATTAATTTCCCCTATAGATTAATTCCTATCTTCCTATTATTTAGCGCTTTTATTTAATCCTTTCTAATATTATTATTATTAAAGCGATTTTATAATTTATTTTTCTATCTATATTATATAAATAGTATTTCTTTTTAGTTTTAGGTTATAAGTTTATTTTTTTATATTCCGGTAATTAGTTTAATCTATAGCTATAGGATCTCCTTTTTATATTCGGTAACCTAATTATTAAGTTAATCCGATCCTATTAAATATTTAAAGGATTCCTTAAAAAATAAATCTAGCTTTTAATAAACCTAAAGGATAATTATTTAATTATTATAAAGGGCTATTTTAGCTATCCTTTATAGCTTTAAGATTTAGCTTTAAAAATCCTTTCCTTTTACGAGATCCTATATTATATATTTTTCTCTCGAAAGGGCTAATAATATAATTTCTAAGCGAATAGTAAAATATTCCTTTAGCCTTTCGTATTAATAGTAATATCTAAATCTAGGTTTATAAAGTCTAAACCTTTCGATTTTATTAAGGTCTCCTAAATACTACTTAATAGCTATTCTATAAAATAAAGATAGGATTTATATAGCTAATTTATCGGTAAAGGTCTCTCCCTATATCGTAACTTAGCGTAAGGAGTTAATAAAGCGGTCGATATTACGATATATAATTATTTTCTTTATTTCCTTTAAGTAATTAAATATTAGGTTAAAAAGGCTCGTTAGGTTAAATCTTTTTATTTTATTTAAATAGATCTTTAGCTTCCTTTAAGAGGGTAAGATATCGTTTAATCCTAGCGTTTATTTTAATAAAAGATTAACTAAAAGGAATTAAAATTACTTTAATATTATTATTACTTAAGATATCGCCTATTAATTAATTAATAGTAATATTATAGTTAAGGGTAGCTATAATACTTTTCTTTCGCTAGGACTATTAGGTAGTAATATTTCTAATTATTTATCGTTTAACGGTTAGTCTATAAGTAGCTTTTCGTTTATAATAAGTATCCTTTATAATATATAATTTAATAAATTAATTCTTTTTAAAAGCGCTTATAATTCCTCTTAATATTTTAATCCCTAAAACCTATTAATAGCTTTAGCTATTATAGTTATTAATCTTATCTACCTTAAAGGGTATTTTATTAAAAGCGTTTTTTTATAATTAAAGCGGTCCTTTACTTATAAGACGCTAAATAGGTATTACCTATTTACTTTCTTATATTCTAAAAGGGTAAATACTTCCTTTCTTTTAGTTTATTCTTTATTAAAAAGGAGGGTAATTAAAAGCTTTTAGAAGAATAAGAAATCTAGGTTATCCTTATAAAATTATAAAAGCTTTTTAGCGAGATATAAATCGATAGGTATTTAAGGATATCCTATAGGCTTATTACCTTTAGCGGCTAGTCCTTATCTTTTCTTATTACCGGCTAGCGCTCCTAATTAATAGGATAGGGTTAGATAGGATTAAAAAGTATAAGAATTATTATTAATTAATATATTTTTATCTATAAATAGGGAATTATAAGGAAAACGGTATAGATTTTATTAAAAAGCCTTATTAAATTAAAGGTAACTTAATTTAAATTAGATATTAAATTATTAATTCTTATAAGTAAGATTATAGGTTAAAGAAATAATAGATATTTAGATAGATATTATTAATAAAATTCCTTACCCTTCTTTCTTATTAATAAAAGGGGTTTTCTTTAATTAATATATTTATTAAAAGGACCTTAAAGTTCCTTAGTTTTCTTTAGTAATCCTCCGGTAAATTATTAATCCTTTCCCCTTATAGCTTCCTAAAGAATTCTAGCTTTTCCCCTTTAAACTATATTATAGGTAAATAATATAGAGTTACCCTTTAATTATTATAGGCTTCTTAAGGATTTCCTAAGGATTTCCTATACTTATATAAGGTTTCCTTAGTTTCCTTATATAGGGAAATACCCCTTATTTCCCTATAGTTTCCCTATTACTTCTTAAGGACTTCCTTAGTAATTAATATATCCTTTTCCCTATAATTATTATAGTAATACGGGCGTATTACCTATCTTATATTAATAAGCCTTTAATTAGCTTATTATTTTATAGCTTATAGCTATATCCCTTAGAAAGGTAGGTAAACCTTATAAATATATTACTATTAATATCTATAATAAGGGGTAATAGGCCGGTAAACCTTAAGGTAAAATCGGCCGGTTTCTACTTATTAGCCTATTTATATAGCGCTAAAAAGCGCGGTATCTATTTAAAACCTTAAGCTATTTAAGTAAGCCGGGCTATATAAGCGGAATAATTAGCCGGTATCTAGATAAAGATAAAAAGCTCTTAAAGCTATAAGGAGATATTATTTTATAGCTAAATAAATTTAATATTATCGTTTTATATAGCTATATTAATAATATAGGTAAGTATTTCTTTAAGCTTAAAAAAAAAATCGCTAAAAGGTTAGCTATTTTTCTACCGGAGGGATTATAGCTTATCTTATATTTTTTCTTATTCCTAGATATTATTAAAGTAATATATAAGGTAGTTAAAGAATACTTCGGGCTACTATATACCTTTAGGGCCGCTATTCTCCTAAAAGGCCGCGATATAATATATATAGGTCTTTAGGAGGGTATAAAGGAGCGTATATTAAAGAGTATCTAGGCTACTATTAAGGCCTAATTACTTATCTATTATATATTTTATTTATAAGCGGCTAAAGAAGAAATAAAAAGATTTTAGCTTTCTATCTTATTCCGGCTAGGGGAGCGGCTTTTACTTTAAGGCTAGCGTTATATCGGGAAACGCTATTATTAGGGCTATAGGTAGCCCTAAAAGGGTAGCGTTTTATAGCTATAGGATATATTATATTTTATTATATTATATAGGGTTCTATATTATAGCTTTAAGTATTATAAAGAGCTTAGATATATTATCTATTAATATCCGCGCGTTTCGTTATATTTATAGCGGTAGGGCTATACCCTTTATTATTAATAAGTCTTTTATTATTATAAAAGTAATAATTTAATATATTATAGGGTAGGTAAAGGTCTAGCTAGATACCTACTATAATAATAATATATTAAACTATAAAGAGAAAAGGAAAGGAGAGAGTACCTCTATATATATTATTCCGCTCCTTAAGGGTCGCTATAGCCCTCTCTATATATAACCGGCCTAGGCCTATAGCCTAGGCTACTTATAGGTTAAAGACCCTTATATATATTCTTCTTTTAGAATTTCGCTAGTTACTTAAAGTAATATTACCTTAATATTCCCTACTTATATAAATATAATTCCTTTATCTATTTATAGAATTAAATCTCTAGCCGGATATAAATAAACTATAAGCTTTATATTTATTATAAAAAAGTAAAAAATAAACCTCTATACCGATTAATCTAATAAGATTCTTTATATTTTTTTTATTAATATAATCGATTATAACCGTAAAAGCCTTAATACTTTTAATAATAAGCTTATATATAAAATACGCTTTATATTAAAGTTTATTTATCTCTAAATTATTAATATTAATATTTATTTTATTTATTTTATTTATTTTATTTATTTTTTTATCGTCTTTTTTAATTATCTTAATAATTTTAGTATTTTCCTAAGTATTATACCTATTTAGAATTAATATAATTAAGCTTATACCGCTTAATAAGCGAAGGGCGGGAAATATAATAAAAAAAATATACCTATATAATTAGAAAAATTAGCTTTATATATCTATAATATTTTTAAGGGTATATAGAATATATATAATATGTTATAATAATTTCTTTACGGTAGCCGATTTACTAATTAGTAATATTATAGAGAAGTTACTATATTACGAAAGGTAGGTTTACGCGTATACTAAAGGTTATACGCCCGCGCGCTAGCGCGGGCCACCCACTCGTGGTATTGTACTTAACCTAGATGGAAAGAGCGAATGAGTGGATCCCAGCTTTTGAAGCCTCCCGTCGGTAGACGCTGTTGCACGCTGCTGCAGCTTCGCCCCACTTGGATAGGTACCTGCAGCACAAATTGAGAGTGACTTGCTTTCAACGCCAAAAATGCTCCTTCTGCTAGGTACCCCTAACTTGATGATGCCGTTATCTGATGACTCGGCCACTCGAGATTTTTTTCCCCGTTGCCCTTTTTGCAAGATTCATCTTAAACCTCGCCAACACCACTGGCCAACAAGACAAGCTCGCATTCGTTATAGACGAAGCCGAACAGCCCGTTTGAAGCAGACCCGAAATACCACAACTTCTTTGTGTCTATGACAAGATTATAACGTCCACCGCTTCGGAGGACTAAATTTCGACCCGTCACGCCACTAGCTCCCTCCTCGATCCGGCTCCAACGACGCTCGATCGTTGCACGAATCCCCTCCATAGGATCACCACTGCTGCTAGTCAACGACTTTCAGTTGAAGTTTGACGCGAGTATGCCGTGGATTCTACTTACAGCGACGTTATAGCAGCTGGCAAGTCCGAATTCCCCAGCTCCAAGGCCGAACACCAGATGCTCGAAAGAACGGCGGCCAGCCTGGAATCATGCGCCTTGCAGCGTCTCCTCCCTCGTCCTGGCCGCTCTATCAAATCTCGCCGACAGCTTCATACGGGCTTCTGGCAGCATGGCGCGGCCGCGATAGAGCTCGCCGGGCTTTGGCCACCACCCCCGGGTCTGCCTGAGCCCGCTGTAGCCGACGCGCCACCCGGACCTCCGCAGCCGAGCCTTCTCGCCTCGACCTTTCTCTTAGAATTTCTCTACCCGAACGGGACTCGAGCTCTTCTTCAACGCCTATCTCCTTTTCTTTCCCGCAGTCGTGATGCGCACGCTGCCCCTCGCCGATGCTTCATCTCGACCTCGGCGCCTAGCTACCGGCAAAACTCGGATAAGCAGGCTCAGGGCGCGCAAGCAGTCGATGCCCCAAACGGCTCCAGCGCCAAGAACATCGAACAGGAGCGCATGGCTGCCTCTCCTGCTTTGGTTAAACTCCTGTCACGGTCGGGGGAAGACGATCACGGCGACATCTGGCTCCATTTCTCCAACTTGGAGAAACCCGAGCAGCTATTATTCGCCAAGGAGGTCGCACTTTATCTTGCAAAGATAGACAATTTTGTTGCCAAGACGAGGGCCAAAAAGACTTTCTTCAAGATTCCGCAGAGGCTACGGGACAACGAAGTCCAGGCTGGTTATGTCGAGCTTCTGCTTCACCTAGGCGACCCGACGCACGCCAAGAGTCTCTTCAGGGATGGCTTGGCTAAGCTGAAGCTTACGGGCGGTCTGGACCATATCATGATGTATGTCATCAAAGGACATCAATGGGAATATTTGGTCCAGACCTGGCTCAACTTTGCCGCACTTCGCAGTCCTGGAGCTCCAAGCTTGAAAATGTGCGACCTGGAGTGGATTAATCTCAGTCGGACTTCAAATCTGGCAAAACACTATTTTGCCTTTGAGGAGTATCTCGAACAAATAGAAAGGGGCAATGAAGATTTCTTACACGCCATCAATGTCCATCCGACTTCGCGACACAACCTTCAACTCCTTCGACGGAAACTCGCATTCGAGGCGCTCAAGAAAAATATGGCAGCTCGGACCTATCAAGCAGCAGCCGCCATTCTGGATTTGTGGGGTGATAGCCAGCTTTATGAAGCGTACATCACCACAATGCTCGAGCGTTTAGCAAGCGGGCTGGAAAGCCGAGGCAACCTCACCATGCTCGCAGACGTTTACAAGAAGTACCGCGTGCTACCTGGCGTCAAGCCTTCTATTTTCATCCTGCATGGGATGTTTGAGTACTTTGCATCCTACGACGCCAGAGCCTTGCAAGACGTTTACCAAGATTGGCACGAAGCCTGGGGAGATCTTGATAGATGGGGCTACGAGAAATATCTCGACTCTTACGCCCAGGCTGGAAATGCCCCTGCAGTCAAGTACCTCTGGGACCGATACGTGGCAAAGTTTCCCGAGCTTCTGAAGCTCCCGAGCACATTCTGCATCATCGTCAAGGCACATGCCATCGCCGGTGATGCCGAAAAAGCGGAACGAGAGGTTCGCGTCATGTCCGAGCAGTACGGAGTTCTGCCCGACATCAACATTTGGAATGCCCTTCTTCAATGCTATGTCATGGCCGAAGATGACATCAGTGTTGCTCACTGTTTTGAGGACATCAAGCGCATCGACCGTCCAAACACCGCCACGTATGCCCTTCTTATGAACTTCGCCGCCAGGAGAGGCGACCTGCGGGCAGTCCTCGAGTATTTTCAGCAGTCGCAGGATGAGGATCTGAGTGTCGATGTGGATGTTGCCAAGGCGCTGGTGACGGCTTACTGCCGTAACGACCGACTTGTCGCTGCTGAGAAAATTTGCAGAGAGCTGGCGGTGCGTCACAAGGCGACGACTGAAATGTGGAATCAGGTTCTCGTCTATAACGGCGTTCAGGGGAAGCTCCACAAGGTTCAGGACCTTCTCCTGGCCATGAAGCAGTATGGCATTGCCTGGAACTATCGCACGCATGATGCACTGCTCCAGGCTCTGGTAAAGGCCAAGGACATGCTATCAGCATATCGCCTAATGGCGGATGCAGAGGAGAAGAAGATATTTCACATCTGCGCGGATCATCTCGAGACTATCGCATCAGGTGCCCTGCGCATCAATGACACCGCCTATGTCGATGCATTGCTCCGCAAGCTGGAGAATACTGGGGAGCCCATCTCCTTCAACACCCAGGTCTTGTTCGCCGAGTCCGCGATGCGCAATGCCCCAACAAGCAATCGAGCACGAGATATGGCCAAGGGCCTCGTCGAAGGCTTGCGTGCCCTTCTCCCGCCCGTCTGGGACGAACCCCCGCCGCTCGGTGTGCCGCCTCCTTATCATGTTGGTAATGTCAGGGAGCTGGGCAGGAAGACGCGCCTGGTCGGCCAGGCACTGTCAGTCATGGTCTCGCTTCGAGAGTTTCCTGCGGCTGAAGAAATGGTCAAGGTCTACTCGGAGCTTTTCCCCCAGTACAAGGGCAACCCTTTCCCTCCGCAGATTGCGGCGCCGTTGATGCAGGGCTACTTGAATGACGCACAGTTTGATCGGGTCATCGACATGTGGAACACCGTTTTCGAAGCCCTGTTGGCTCGCTCCATGGATCCGAGAACCGAGAACCTCTATCCGGCGTACGCGTACAACCTGAATGCACCCTTGCTTGTCGTTATTCTTGCATTCAAAGGAGCCCGCGATGGGCCTGGTCTGGCCAACTGCATCGAGAGACTCAATGCGCTCGACTTTAAGCTTCTCAGATCCTCTTGGAATCTTGCCGTCTCCACACTGGCTGAGCTGGGGCAGCTCGAAAAAGCAATGTACTGGTGTGAGAGGATGCTCATGCACGCGTGGCCCGGCTGGGAACGACGTGACATGAAGGCTGAGGAGAGGCGAAAGTTCAGAAACCCAAGAGTACTGCAGCCGTCGCGACCGGCCGTCACCTGCTTGCAAATGGAATGGATCAAGCTGCGCAAGTTGGCCGCATGGTCTGGTGATGTTTCGAACAAGCTCAAGGCCATGGAGCAAAATTATCCGCGGATGCACCATGCCTTCACGACCAACGACTACGAACACTTGCCTGCGGCATGGGTGATGCCGAAGCGGCCAAGCCTGAACCAGGCGCTCCGCGACATGCTCAAGCCCCTCTCATACAGGGAGCTGCTGGCGATGCGCAGGGCACTGGTGCAGCAGCGACGTGCCATCAAGCTGCAGCGGTTGCTCCGGTCCGTCCTCAGTCCTTTCCAGGTGGCACAGGCGAAGTACAGGTCCCAGGTCATTACCAAGGCCTTTTCCGGTCAGCAACTGAAGAAGCTCGAGTCGGAGCTGCGCAAGCGGATAGGAAAGGTTCGCAAGGGCGCCGACCCGGCTGCGGAGAGCGAGCCCGTCCGAGTCTACGGCGGCGGCGGCAGCGTCCCTGGGAGAGCTGTAGCAGGCAGGCCGAGCAGCGCTGGTCGCCGCTTCATCTCGACAAAGGTTCCCCGGCGGAGTCAGAGCACTCTGCGTACAAAGACCCAGCTTCTGCCTCGCGTGTCCAAACGGAGATCGAACAAGTAGTTGGTCAGAGTTGGAGGCGTTGACGACGACCTCTCTCGTGTCTTGACCCCCTCACTTTACAATGGAGCTGTGTAAATTACGTTTTATTGTCCTGTATTTCTACATATGAACTGTAAACTCCAATATGAAGGATCATGAAACGCTATGTTGCGGGCAGTTGGTGATGAGAAGACGGCAGTAGTAGGGTATCGTGAAGCGTCGCCGCGTGTTTAGCTTTCGAGCAGGAATCCTAGATGCGGCAGCTCGATAACGCCGGGACCTCGAACGAGGTGTTTGGGACAATGAAACGTCTCTCAGAGTTTCGACTCAGAAGCCCATTGAGCACAATGTCGACAGGCCCGCCGTTCTGAACCCAGCCAGCGTTGCCAGAGACGCCGGAGCTCGGAGTTTGGGGAGAGACGGGGATAGTCGCATTGCCCCATGACATTTCGAAGCTGCAAAGCCAAGTCAGCATTCTCGTAGGATGACGCCTTGATCGAGGGAGTGTTCAAGTATATTGTTGATGGGCGATGACGATCCGAGGGTGGGCGCTTTACTTACAGATAGATTTCATTCCCAGGGACACTCGCAGTAACGATGAAGCGAACGCTGCACCAAGAAGAAACAGACTATGCATTAGCCAACAGCAACTCTCGCGATTGGGGTATATAAGATTGCATATGCTTCTTCTTGAAAGAGGTTCACCTACTCGCAGATTTCGTGAAACAGGCTCAACTGGTAATCGGAGCGGCCCGACGGGCCCGGTCTGAGGGAGAAGCTAAACAGCTCCTCGGCGCCGCACCGTATGGCGAGGCCCGAGAGAGGGTCGGAGAGCCGGTCGCTGGCGCACCTGACGGTCTCTCCGGTGATGTGGCCGTCGTATAGGTCAAAGGCGACGGCGGGGGTCGGGTCTGGGGAGATTGTGAAGTTTGTGATTTGAAAGTTGGTTCGGATGTCGAGGAGACGGATGCCTTGTGTCATGGCGGTGAGGATGGGGACGAGGATGAGTGAGGATCGCATTCTTGCTATGTGTGATGTGTTGTATGTTGTTTGGTTGAGCCTTTGCTTGGTCGAGTCTTGACTTGATTGACTGCTCAGAGAGGAAGAGAGTATCAAGGCTAATAGGAGTCGAGAGAGAAGACGACGAGTTTCCGAAGCTGTCAACGTTGAAACACTCGACGGTAATTACAAGTCTTTAATATGGAACGAATGAGTGAATGAACAAGGTTGAAAGCTCAAGAAATTCTCTTGCCACGAGCGTCATTTGTAAAAAAGCACCATCCCTGGATAAACGCTCCTAGTCGAGAGAACTCATCACGATTGAGCCCGGCGCACACTCGTCCGAGGGCGACCGACTCCCATGTTATTACGTAGCACTCTTCTCTCCTATTCGTACTTTAGCCCCAACTACGTCTTCGTAAAAGGAGTCTGGTCCAGAAAATCGGCGCCTCTACTTTCCCCTTTTCGTCGATTCCTTCTTATGCTTCTCATCCTTCTTCTCTCTTCATGTTCCCTCTCTCCCCACATTCAGGCATGATCCCCGTTTGGCATCAGACGTCATCTCGGTCACCTTTTGGGGATCGCTGGTTATTTAGGAAATTGCGCATTCGGCCGAAATGAATGTGCCGCTGAGGCGGGTGTTGTTGTTGTTGTTCCCTTCGTGTTTCCGATCAGCATCGAGTTGGGGTGATCGACTAGCGACTTCACGTATACGCTTTGCATTTATACCTATGTCCTTGTTGGGTCTTTTTTTCATGGTCCTGAATCGTAGTTGAAATCTGTGCTTGCAAGCCAGCGCATCCGTCGCCCACTTGCAAAGCCAGGGGGTAAGGAGAAGATGTTTGTCTAGTAGGTATTGTCTTTAGTTATCTAGTTAGTCAAACTAACAAGTAGATTTTCTTGACGTAACGAATACTACGTCAGTATTGGAGTATTCTATATTCTAGGTACAGCAAAACCTAACTTCTCGTTTCATACATACGTAATCAGATCTCTTGTTAAAATTCAGTTCTCGTTGTGACGATTCAGTCTTTGGCCAATGACTCGATAATCGTCCTTCACCCCAGTCCCCAGTCCCATCTCACCTCGCCTCGCCCGCTCACATCCCGTCGCCTATAGAAACTTCACGTCAAACAACAAAAGAACCATTATAATGGCGCCGTGTCCAGTAACTTTAACGTGCGGGATCGCCTCCTCGACTCGCCGTCTTCAGTCGTCTCCCACCATGGATGCCCGCTTGTCTGGCATTGATCCTAGGAAGAACATCACACATATTTCTGCAAATGACCCGCCTCCTTTCCTAGGCTAGTAGCCTTAGACTTACACCGCGATCGAGATTGACCGATTCGTTTTCATGCAGACACTATCCGTCAGGACCCTCTTTAAAAGGCGGGCACAAGAGAAAGACCTGAGTGCGAATACGTCAGGTCGGTATGCCCGAGTTGAGGAGGAAATCACAAGTCTTTTGTCTATTTGCCTACCCTACCTAACGCCTTCTTGACCCTGAACCCTTGTTTTTTTTGGAAGAAAAGAAAGAAGCACCCGGATAAGTCCGATTCTGCGATAGATACAGCCTACACGCGGGGCGAGACTGAACTTTCCTCATGAATCCAGCTTGGTGAAAATGTAATTGACCGACTACACTCATCGTATGACCGAGTTCGCGTGTGTGGTCCCATGTACGAATGGCCTGGTGAATATGTACGGGTCGGACCTTGCCATAATGAGCAAGAATGTAACCATGACGGAATGGTAGGTGCCTCGAGACCGCAACTATTCGCTTCCTCTGTTCTGAGGGGCACGAGGCTTGACTCCGAGTGAGCGCAAGCGCTGCGAGAGTAATCCCTCCGCCGCGCCACCCGCGACGCCGTTGCCAGATAGGCCGCCGAAAGCGTTGCCGCCGTAGCCAAAGTCACCCCTATTGAGCTTCTCGTACTGCGGCGCGCCCCAGGAGCCCAACCCCGCTTGGCCTCTGTCCATGGTCGACGGACGGCTTGCCTGGGACGAATCAGGCGATAGAATGCCGCTGCCCATGAGGCTTGTAGACGAGCTCAAATCGCTGTCACCGCGTTCTCGTGGAGGCGGTAGCCTGAACGGCACCGAGTCGAGGGGGAGCGTGTTGCCACTTGCGGCGCTCGCGTATGATTCGCCGTTGCGGTACGGACCGGGCGCTTCGACGCCGTCCACCGCATCGTACATCCTGCTCGACGAGGCACCGAAGGAGACGCCCAAGCTCCTGCGTCTCATGGCCTTGTCCGCGGCAAGCATGGCTGCCGGCCCAGCCGAGGTTGAGATTGGCGGATGCATGACACGTATCGGCTTATATGGCGTGTATCGAGGATCCGGCCATGTCGTCTCGTTGCGGAGCTTCTCCTTGCCTTCGGGAACGCGATTGGCAAACACAATCCGAATGCTCTTGTACAGATAAAATCTGCCCTTGGATGGACAGCAAATGTGCAAGTGCACCAGATACCGCAGCATGGGTCGGCTCAGGCTATCGCGTTGGCTCATGTTGGGCACATGATCGATGATGGGGCCAGCGGAATAGCTGCGCTGCCGGATAAACGTCTTTGTACCCGGTTCCATGCCTGTCAAGTCGTATGGCACCAGAAATAGCTTCACTGCAGTCTTATTCTGGTTCTTGATGATAATCTGGATCTGGCCTTTTTCTGGGATGCGATAGCTACCACCTGGCGGAGCCTTTGGAGATCCAGATCGACGTCTGGCTCGCGTGTTCCTGCGGCGATCTGCATCTTGTTCGGGCCCCGTCATAATATCTGTGTCACCGTCGGCTGATCGCCTATCCGTGTGCCGACACTGGGCCTTTCTTCTTGCTCGTGACTCATCGTCTAGATTCGGTAGCCCATTCTCCAAGTCTATTTGTCCCACGTACGGACTTGGGCCATCATCGGAGCGAGACCTCCCATGGGGCGTGTTGCTGTAGCTGTAGTACACAGCAGGAAAGGGCAGTGTGACATGGGCAGGGCACCGTAAGCTCGACTTGCATTTTCCCCTGCCGAGCACGCCAATTTGGGCGAGAAAGTCGAATGGCTTTGAGGGAGTCGTGGACATGCGGCCGCGCAGGATGCTCTCTTCGTACGATCCTACCATGGAGGCGTGCTGGATGGGAGAAGCGTCGGAGCATAGGGATGGCCGCCTCGAGCGCAGGAGGGTGGAAGTCTGCGGTGAAGTTCCGTGCAGCGCCAAGCTGGGTGTCGACGTCAATGATCTGCGCGGTTGGTGAGCTTGATACGGCAGAGATGCGTGGCGTCGCTGCTGCTGTGCCCAAGCGTGTGCCGTAGAGGGTCGTGACAGCGGAGACACGGATGGCGATGCAAGGTGAGACGAGAGGAATACGTGGTCGCCGTTCCCTGGCCTAGGTATGGAGAGGTCGAGGCGATCGGGGCGCATGGAGAAATCAGACTCGTCATTGCTTTCCGACTGAACCAAAGGGCTTGTTGGTGGTTGATAGGCGAAACTAGACGACAACGACGAGGAGAGGGGAGAAGCGGCGGATTTGGAGCGCTCGGTACGGCGTGGGTGTTGAGCATCTCGGTCGTAACGGAACGGGATAAAGTCCCTCGGAGGCGACGTCGTGATCCACGAGCTTTGTGCAGCCAAGTGGTTTCCTGGAAGGGCCTCGGTGCCTCGTTCACCGGGTCGGGTTCGCTTGGGGCGGTTGTCGTGCGTAAAATCTCCTGTATGCAGAGCCGAGCGCGGTCGCTCGATGCTCAGACCGTCGAGCAGCCTCTCATCGACGGGATCTTGGGTGTCGCCTCTCCGTTCGGGTGTGATTTGAGCCGAAGGCAAGAGCCCGGACGACTGCGTGGGCGACCTTCGCTCCCGATGCAGATCGACGGTGCTGTCATGATCCAACATGGATTCGAGCTGCATTTATGTATTTTATTTAGCGAAAGAATTCTGTCACGCCCCCTCTCCCCCATACACTAAAAAGAGTATGTATGCAGAAGGACTCTTCAACGTACGTGGCGATTCGGTATCCATGTCGGGCTCTCGCCTCGCTTGATTCTCTCGATCAACTCGGACCGATCAGAGGTCGCGGCATCGTCATCGTTTCGCGTAGGCACATCGGGAACAGGACCCTCGCAGAGTTCGGTGGGAAGGCTTTCCTCAGCCAGGCGAACCAGCTCGGGAGACGCGGGAGGCTCGATGTCGATCGGGGCGGCGGCTGGCGGCGTCCTGGGCGAGGCCCGGTCATGGTCGATGTCGGCTTGGAAGATGGGCATGACGGAGGAGACGGGACGCGCGGAGCAAGGCAGGACATGCCTCGACGTCCCTGCCCGTCTCCGGAAAGCGTTGTACGGCAGTCGTTGGTGACGCAGGAAGAGAAAAAGGCGCTCGGGAGGAGACTGGTCGACGAGTGGATGTGCGGTCAAGGAGCAATGTCGTCGCTGGCACGTGGGCGGCTGGTTTCAAACATGGAAACTCGCAGAGAGCCCGCAGACAGGGGCGGCTGACGTCTATGGGCCGAGGGCTGTTGGATCTCTCTTTCTCTCAGTTTGACAGTGTCGAGAAAGGATAATGGTGCGAGAGCCCTCGCCAATGTTGAAAATGCGAAGTGGAAAGAGAGAAAGTGCGAGAGAGAGAGAGAGCGCGCGGAAGAATTGTCGTCGGTCGTTGGATTGCAATGGAACGAGGCACGGAAAGTATGGATGTCGCACCTGCGCTGTGCCGTGACGGTATTTGGTTTAGGTTCACTTCAATCGATACGGCAAGTTATAAAGCAAGGGCCGAGAGCGGCGGCGCGGCATCGAAACGGGCCAAGTGATTACGGATACATGGTGTAAGGTGTGACGCATGCGCCGGCGTCTTGTCCCTGCAACTTTGCATTCGTAGGGAAGGGGAGAAAAATCCCCCATGGGTCATGCCCCATGCTCGAATGGGGGGGGCCAGCCAGCCAGCCAAGTGGGGAATTGGCTGTCAATGGTTTTACGACCGTGCAAAAAGGCTGCAGAAGGTCACCCGGCCCCGCCCGCGCGGTAGGGACTTTGATGCAACCACTCAAAGAGGTCCAGTGTCTGCAGGTGTCCGCAGGTGGTCCCAAGTATTATCACCATCACCATTGTTGTACGTTTAAAGTATCATCATCATTCGCAGACGCCAATTCACCACCATCCCGTCGAAACCGACTCTATGCCCAAACCACTCGACGCCCAACGATTGCGACACCTGCTACCCAGGCACGACTAGCACTTATCCCTCCTTTAGCTGGCGCCACAAATGCTCCGGAAACCATTTCTGGCGACGACATCCAGGTCCTGTTCCTTTAACCAAAGTCCACTCGTCAAAGATGTCCCAATCGCGCAATCATGTCGGAACAGCCAGCGCAGATAAGACGCATACACAAATCTCGCATATCCGCGGGGAAAAGAAAACCATTCAATAAGATACTTGGTCCATATCAAAGCGCCAGGCATTGAGAGTACATGTATAGACCGTCAACGATCCCACGTAGCATCACTCAACTCGTTCGAGCCAGCCAGCCAGACAGAGAAGGCATGGCCTGACAGAGACAGAGAGGAGCCGAGTTATCCCTTCTGCGCCGTAGACTTGCTGCCGTTACTGCTGCGCCCTGTGCCGGTCGTGCATCTAGCCCAAGAGGCAAAACGAAGCAATGCATCCGTGTCTCTCGTTTCCCAACTCGCTCGTTTGTTTAGAACGGCACGCATGCGACATCACAGTTGCACCAAAGTGAGAAAGAGGACCCTTCCTTGAGCCCGGCGTTTTCTACTGTACGAAATACTTCAACTTTCCGTAGATTGCCTGCATCAAATCATGGGTCCATCGGAGGGATGCATCCCCTGCTTGCAACACCACAACCACTCAAGTTGCCAGTTGCCACCTTTTCCGATGCTTGCTGGACATGCCGTGCTTACAAGTTAATTCACGCACACATTCTATTGCATCCCAAGGTACCTACGCTACCAGTACATTAAGTTGTAGGTACTGTACTGTAAGTGTGGGTGACTGGAGAGAGCCCGTGAGAGAAAGTCCGGCTCCAAATGTGGCTGTCAATATGCTCGGAGGGCCCACCCCGCTTCCGACCCTGTGGCGGCGACGGCGGCGGCGGGGACCCTTACCTTACCGCCTCTCTTCCCCCACCCACCCCGGCTCGATCTTTTCCCCTACCTCTGTGCAGTAAGCCCACCAGCTTGCATGCGCATGCGCTGGCCCACTGTAACGTCGCTGACTGACATCAGAAACTCCGTTTTGCCGACAATCTCGGCCTTTTTTTTTCTTTCTTCTCAAATCTTCAATATCCATCACAATGGCCACAACCAAACGTAAACACGACGGACCAGGTTCCGAGTCTGCCCCCAACCATCAGGACTCGGAATCGGCATCCAAGAAACCCAAGCGCGGCTTCAGAGTTGGTCCTGACAACCTGCCAGACGGGCCCTGGCGACGAAAAGGTTTGCAACGGCCCCCCCTTTCATCGCCGATAACACGAAACCCAGCCGACCTCGCAAGAGTCTACGATACTGACGGTATCTCGCATAGTCACAAAGATAAAAAAGGACCTCATCCACAAGGCCAAGGTTAAGAAGGCGTACGCAAAAATCAAGGCCCGCGAGCAGCAGCCCGCCTCGCTCAGCGCTGCGAACCCTGCTGCCCACGACGACGACGACGACGACCGCGACCAGTCGGGCGAGGACGACGCCAAGCTGAACAATGACGAGCTCCAGCAAGATGCCGAAGATGATGAGCACATGCACCCGACGCGCGAGCTGATGCTCAAGGACGAGGAGAATGCCCAGGCCGGCGCCGCCCCCGAAACCGACAAGTCAAATAGCGACGGCATGCGCCGCAGAACCCGCCGCCCTGGCTATTACGACAAGCAGCTGAAAAAGGCCGAGGAGCGACGCTCGCAGACAGAGGAGCGCGCTAGGGAGATTCAACGTCGCCGCGAGGAGAGGGAGCGCAAGTTGGCCGAGCGCGAGCGCTTCAAAAAGGCCATGGCCAAGACGAGGGGGCGTGACGGCAAGAAGAAGCTGGGACGTGAGAGCTCCATACTCCTCGACAAAGTCAAGAAGCTCGTTGCGGAGAAGTGAAGGCCGGCAACCCTTGCGACCAGACAGATCAGCGGGTTCTCGGGAGAGCAACCGTCCCAGCCACACATGTCGCACAAGTCATCGGGCATCGGATGAATGTCCATATGGCGCTCATGACCTGAAACGACAGCCACCGTCCTGATGATCGCGACTTCATGTCTTCGTATGCGTTACCCAGGAAATGGACTCTTCGGCAGTCGCTGCCACCGTCGCGTCCAAAGACGTCGTCGCGAGCGGATCGGCTGTCGTTGTTCCGAGGCTGGACCATGTCTCAGATTTGGGTGCTATGGCAGACATCAAGTCACGATTGACAAGTCCCCGAGGCGCACCAAGGGGACATTTCGAGCTCTGCTTGGTCCGATACTTTTTGTGCCCGGGTGTGGCTGTCGCTGAGCAAATGACATGTGTTTTACACGAAGCGTTCATAGGCGTTTTTTGCAATCAAACAAACGTCCTCGTCTTGAGCTCAGGCCGCTTGCGTCTCAAATCATGGATAATCCACGATATTGCGCTCATGTGACAGAGCTAAGCGAGTGTTGCGTCGCATCCAGAAGTAATGCCTGTGTTGAACGGTCCTAAAAGTATGGCAGACTGTGTGTTGCTAAGTTAAGATGATGCCCAGTGCCCGGCATGACTCGAATACCACGAGCATATGCGCGGCGCACCGATTTGCTCTGAAAAGGCGGTACCCGACACTACCTTACGGCGTTATGGATGCAGAGAAACGCATATGATGAGACAAGCGCAGATCCGAAAGTGTTGGGGGCTGTCACAGCCATTCTTCCAGTGGACGAGGGCTATGCCACGATGATCGACAAACCGTCCCTGAAAATGCTCTCAAGATTGCAATTCGAAAATTTGGGGGCCTTGCGGTGCTTACACATGTACTCGAGACATCAGGAGATGCCTGTGATCCTGTCAAGGGCGAGGGCCGGTCTGCCTCTCGTGTCTTTCGAGCCAATCGGTGCCGAGACAGCAAGGGGCCGCCCGTTTCATGTTTCTGACCTTGTCGCGTCAGATTCCAGCCCAACTGGGGCCGATGACCAGGTGCCAGGCCGTGTGTCCACCTTTGCTTCAGACAAAGCTCTACGCTGAACCGAACTGGACGAATGAGCACCTAATGTGAATATCGAGCAACAGCTTGGCTTGTCTGCCAGGGTTGGCTTGCTTCTGATCGCCGAGGAGCTGTCTTTCAAGGCATCCTAGTATCCTCCATCTCGAGTTCAGGCAGGAAATCGGATTCGACGAGAAATCAGGTCAACTGCGGTTTTGCAACTTTGCACACCAATGCAGGGGTTTGACCAGCTGCTACATGCCCGGTCCCGACGGCGCGGCCATCAGCTTCTCAAAAATGCGCGTTTCATCGTCGAAACCTGGGCACGGACTTTGAGCCATGACTGCCGGTCGATGGCATTTGCAAGGCTTGTCACCCGCTGCCAAGCATCCAGTTTCCGGACACGCGCGGAGCGATGATTGTCATGGACAACGCGGACGGCTGCCGGTGTTTGGATAGTCACGGGTCAGAGGGCCGAGAGCCGTAGTCATCGGGATCGAGCAAGAATCCACCTAATGCTTCAGGACAGTGTGACGTCGAAGCCTGAACTGATCAGGCAAAAGGTCTACTTTTTGGGATTCTATAGCCACAGTGAGACGGCATGATGATATCTGCATCAGCCAAGAGGGTCTCGTCTGGCAACAGACAGGTTCATCAAGTTCAAAGCGTAATGATTGGCCGTCACAGGCTGCATTCAATGTCGAGGGCGAACGGAGGGCTCTTAACCACTAGGTGAAGCCGCATGAGTAATTAGTTACGACACCTCAAACGTGCTTGAGATCGGAAAAAGGAAGGAAGAGATAGATTGCAGGTGTTCACCGAGCGCCTGGTTGGCTGCCTTGGCATAAAGATGAAACAGCAGCCAGGTGGATCGACCCGATTCCTGCTGTTCGGAGGCATGTAAAGGCAGCGAGGGCTTCATTGGAACCGTCAATCTTCAGCTGGCTACTGTAGCAGTATGCGCGCCTGAATAGATCAGCCAAGTGGTCGCGTCGTCCTTCGCCAAGCTTCTTGGGCTCGCCGAGGACGGGTGACACTTTGCAACTCCAGTCATCTGATGTGCGTCAATGGTCCGTCGATGCGGAGCACCAAGTAGATTCGCCTCGTATAACTTGCAGGTTGGATCAAGCATGTTGGCCGAGCGGCATGCGAGCGAGCGACCATGGATGAAGATGTTGTAGCATATTTGTTTCGATATGGGAACACGACGTCAAGCCACACCGTTATTGTGCCTCTCCCGTCCTGTCCTCGCTTGGCGCGCAAAAGCGGACGCGCCAGGGTTGCAAGTTTGGTTGCCTGTGCCGCGGTTTGTGAAGAGCCGCGATGAGCCTTCAATATCTGGATGAGATACCACTCATTCGCGTGTCTTGCGGCACAGTGTGACGTGCCCGTGCCGAGAGAGGCGATCCCTGGCAAATTGGCTGGTATAGTGCGACGGACTCTGTACAGATACGAGATGGGAGAGTTGGAAGCTCAGTTTGAGATTGGTAGGGTTGAAGATTGCTCACACCGTACACGCACGTCAGGCCACAGCTGCGGGAGTAAGCATGGTTGCAGTCGATAATGTCAAGTTGACTTGACGCACTGATTTCAGCGAGGCAATTTGGAAACGGCTGGGTAGCGACAAGGCCAACAAGATGCGACCCGGCGCGTTTTCAATGAGCTGCTTTCCATTCTGACCCTCGACAACTCGGTAGGCAGCTGTAGGCAGTCCTTTGGTGTCGTACCTGGACAAGCAGCGAGTTCACTCCGAAATGCAGCGTCATTTCATCCAATTTTGTATCTGCTCTAGCTGTCGCGTAGAGCAAAAGGCTCGTTGCCAAGCCCATCATATGAATGTCGTGAGTTGCGTGGAAACTTGGGAGCAAAATGCTGGCTCACCTGCTTCGCATCGAGGGTTCTGGAGCTTGTTGGTTCCGTCACCGCAAGGAAACAAGCACGGCAGAGTGAGGGCCATCCCACCAGCGAAAGGACCGGTCCTCTTCGAAGCGATTTGCGCGCCTGCATCCCTGCCCAAGGAGGGGTGATTTAGAGTTCTTGGTTAAATGACGATGGGGACTGACAGGCCGGGCAACCTCGATACCTTGGCTATGTGTGCAGATGCAGTGGATGCAGTGGCACACCCGAGCAAGTGTTGTCTCTTCTCAAGCGAACAGCAGGCGACGGGACACTCGAGCGCTTGTCCAGGCGACGGGCTCAGGCATAGCCCTCGCCTCTCCTCTCAGGGGGGCTGAAGATCATCGCCAAGGGTAATAGAAGGGTGGTGTTGAGGTCTGCGTCCGCCATCCCTCCAGGTCTTGATTACCCCAAGCGTGGCCTAGCCGGGCCTAGCACATCAGGGTGCAGGCCCCATGTCCGTACAACATCCTGCGTCTGGGGCGGCGGATGGGCGGGCTGGCGCGAGTGGCCCGAGGCGGACTCTCATTTCCCGCTCGAGTCGGCGTTGGCCTCGTTCGTCGTGAGGCCGCGCAATAGCTCCCGAGACGGCGTGCTTTTTCGTTCGCAGGAGCATTGGCTGGTCTTGCGGCGGTGCATTCCAGCGCGTCGCGGCCCGCCGTCCGATGTAGAACGTATCTAGAGGTAGGTACTGTATTCGTAAAGCATGTTCACTGTCACTGTCAGTCTGGTCAGGGGCCCAAGGGGGTTCGACTTGAAGGGGGCCACCAGGGACACACACACATACACACACTTACGCACACAAGCGCGTCTCATTCTCGAATCATCAATCAAACCGTCCAGCTTGCGGGGGGGTGGACGAGTTGATTCTTGTGTGTGAACGTCTGCTGTGCGTGTGACCAGGTTCCTGATTAATTGGCCGCACCACCCCAGGTTACCAGATGTAACAGTTCGAGGCAGATGGACAGGCAGGCACCAGTTTGCCGTTCCTGACAGCACCACGAAGCATCACTCAGCAAGGTACAGTACTTGCTGTCCTCGTCGAGCCTGCCGCTCGAGTCACGGCCCTTCTGAATGTTCCACTCATGGTAGGTACCTTTGTCCCTGCGTCCCCTTCGTTAGCACCGTCTAATAAGGTACCGGGTCGTAGTACTGCCCACGCTCAGCTTCCAGTACTTCTACTGAACGTCCGCGCTTCAAGCCTACCACCTACTACTACCTGGGTAGTATATCATCACGGCCAGACTTTTTGCAGGTACCTACGCGCGCGGGGGGGTGTTTTTGACAGGGGCTGTGAATGCTGTTGAAGGTCCGCCAGCTGGTGCAAATTTAATGCTGTTGGCACATCCAGAACCCTGTCTCAGCTTTTTGAAAGGCAACAGCTGTCAAGTTGCAACAGCTGCTAGGTTGCAATAGCTGCTAGGTTATAGTACGTATCGAGACTATTAGAAAAAGGCAAAAAA